>ML303974.1:0-19720 GCA_005239505.1 Nicotiana paniculata
CAGGTATGATTCGCGATCGAGGGAAGCTTTATGTTAATTATAGATAAGAGTCAGCACTCGAGTCGCAGGTATGATTCGCGATCGAGGGAAGCTTTATGTTAATTATATATAAGAGTCAGCACTCGAGTCGCAGGTATGATTCGCGATCGAGGGAAGCTTTATGTTAGTTAAATACAAGAGTCAGCACTCGAGTCGCAGGTACGATTCCCGATCGAGGGAAGCTTTATGTTAATTATATATAAGAGTCAGCACTCGAGTCGCATGTATGATTCGCGATCGAGGGGAGATTTATGTTAATTATGTATAAACGTGTCAGCACCCGAGTTGCGGGTATGATTCGCGAGCGGGGTAAACTTTATGATTAATTTGTAAGGATGCACTTATGGGACGAGTCGTTCGATCCTCGGCAATGCACAGTTTATTTTTATTGTTGGTTCGGGCCGAACGACCCTCGACATATATACATATACATATATATACATATGTCATACCCCTTGTATATATATATATATATATATATATATATATATATATATATATATATATATATATATATATATATATATATATATATATATATATATATATATATATNCCTTGTGACTTAAATTGTTAAATTGATTTAAGGATATATATTGTTAAATAACTTCGTGGATAAGGACTTGACAGATATTTGGGGAAAAATGAAGGAGAAGTTACTTATTCACTCATTTTTTTGAAATTACTCGGAATTGTGTGCCTCATATATATATTCTGTTGCTTAACTGCCTTCACATGCCTACCTCTTTCATCATATTCTGTCCCATTTATATTATTGGACCTTAGTGAGTGTCAAGTCGACCTCTCGTCACTACCTCTTCGAGATTAGACGGGATACTCACTGGGTACATATTTGTTTATGTACTCATGCTACACTTGTTGTGCATTTTGTTGCACAGGTACCTTCATAGCACAGTGATTAACTTGGATACTTATACGGGCTGCATTTATCCGGAGGCGTTCCGCAGCTGACAAAGTTTCCCTCCTATGTATTTATACCTTATGTTGAGCCTTTGTCCAATTTGTTCCTCGGGCAAGCGATATATAATTGTATAAATTCTTAAAATTTGCTCATGTACTTGTGACACCGGGTTCTGGGATATGTATTGGGATATAATTGCTTAAGTGTAATCTTTTAAACCATTATTTTTAATTAACAGACTTTTATTTGGTTATTATGTAATGAAGTGAAAGGAAGTGTTTTCATAAATGTTTTTAAACGGAAAGTTATTTCGATTAGTTAATGTTTTGGCTTGCCTGTCTGGCGCCATCACGACCTTAGGGATTTTGGGTCGTGACAACGAAGGGACAAATCCAACCTTTGAAGTGCTTATGAAAGATTCATACATCAAGCAAGATTATATGGTAAGTGAGATTTTTCTATAAAATTTTATTTTCAAATACAATCTGATTTTCGATCCAAAAATACAGAGGTTGCTTTTGTTTTTCGAAAATAGCTTTGGAAAAGAAGCAGAAACTGATTTGGTTGTATTAAAATCTCAAACAATTTTTTTTCTTTTTGTTTGCAGTATATTCCAATACGAATATGCAATTACATTCCTGAATCACTGGACGACGATGTTCTTCAATATGACGGCATAGAGTTTTTAATGGAAATTAACATTGGTAAACGATGATGGCTGAAAGAGGGCTGGAAATTTTTTGTGTTGCTTAATGATATTAGGCGGGGTTGTATTGTTAAATATGAGTTGGTTGAAACTGAAGAACTGCATGTTGTCTTCAAAGTGCAAGTGAAAGGGCAAGGAACTCTAGAAGATCCGGTTGAAATTAACTAGTTTGTAGGTTATGTTTCCATGTTTGTGTTAGTTTTTCGCTTTTGTTGTTTTTTATTTAATTTTCATCCAGTAATGTGTACGTTTTGTGTAAGTTTTGTTAGAAATTAACTAATGTGTACGTTTTGTTTATAAATATTAATTTTTCGTTTGTTATAATTTTTTTTGTATAGTTTCAGTATACTATCATGGTTGGAATATAATATTCATGCAAATACAAACCCTAGCTATATGGTGGGGATGTTAATAGTGTTTCATTCAAAAAGTTGGTATGTTAATAGTGTTATTATTAAATTGTATTTAATATTTACATTGAATTTCGAACAATAAATACAATTCAACCCCACCATTAATTGAACTACCACCAATAATTCGATAATTCAAACAAAATTATATATTTGTGGCAAAAAATATGTGTTTTTTCATTGATAGGAGGGTGTTTGAAATAATTTTTTTGGATTCGCTTGGCCCCTATATATATGGTCACATACTCAAACCATAAAGAACTAAAACACAGTCATATACTCAAACACTAAAAGACCTAAAATACACTCACATTCTCAATTCCTACACTATTTTGTTTTGAAATTTTAATCCGCATCTTGGTTTTATTTATCATTTAAAAAATCCGAAATGGTAGAGTAAATGATGCATTGGGAAGTTAAATGGGTTGGTATGTTATTAATTTGTAAAAGTAAATGCTATATTGGGTAGTTAAATGGGTTGGTTTGGTGATTTTTTTTTCTTTCGATAAAATCTACCCTGCATTGGCGGTGTAGTTGTATTTCATGTAAGAAGGGAGGGGGATTAGGCACGGTAAAAAAAATAAAATGCAACTAACACAAATATGTTGAATGTTGAATGTTGGATTGTATAACACAAATATAATTCACATTTATGAACAAAAAAAATACCACACGTTTTAAAAAATAAAGTCAATAAAATAAAAAAAAAATCTATCTCAAATCAAATTAAACAAGTTTCAAACTAAAATCATCTCAAACTAAACGGTCAAGTCTTCTACGTCCCAGTATGCTTCATCGTTTAGATCAGGCAAGCTACGTTGTACTGTATCATCTTGCTGTAATTAAAGTAAATAAGACTATTAAGCAATTTATTTACCTAAAATAAAATAATATATTAAATCAAATTTGTTAAACTTTACCTCAATTCCTTCCGTTAGCGGATGACTTCTATCACCTCCTCTAGCACGGCCTCTACCACGACCTCTACCACCAGTTCTACCACCCACCTCTACCAACACCTCTACCACCAGTTCTACCACCACCTCTACCACCACCTCTACCACCCCTATTGCCTCTAACTCCACTTCCACCACCCGTTTGTGAACTTCTAAAGTATGAATAAATTCGCCCTCTATATCTATTCAATCTTGGACGTCCACGACTAACTACATATCTAGGATCTATTATATCTATTCCTTCATCCTCACCCTCACCCTTACCCTCACCCTCACCCTCACCCTCACCATCATGTGTACCTTCCAAATCCCAATTTGGAATTATCATATCATCATCCCAATTCATAAGGTCATGTTCCAATTTGTTCAAATTATAATTAATATATCGCCTCATCACTTCAATGTCCAATGCAATATCGCAACCCATTCAAAATGCTTTAATAGTTCCTTGTACATCATGTATTCAGAAGTCATACGTGGGTAACCTCCTAGAACGAAACGTTTCAAGTGCGGACGAACAACATCTTTTCTCCACCTTTTCAATATATACCTCTCGTCATCGTTTTTAATCCTCTTGTGAGACAACACCTTTAGTATATGACAACATAGAATACCCCTTGTTTTAAACCACTTGCAACTGCAACTTAGATATTCGCCAATAGGAGTATATTCAACCGTGAATATAAATGTATCTCTAGTGTAAAAACTTCTTAGCGAAGAATCTGATATAATGTATTTTTCCACTCCAGGGGTTTCTTGATGATCTTCAGGGGTGCTGATTTCACAATGAAACAATTTCCTTAATTGTAACTGAAAAAATTCAAACACTTCACGAGTATAACATTTTTGAAGTTTTTGCTCCCATGCGAATTCAGACAAACATTTTGGTTCAAAGCACCTTGACCTATATTAAGCTTCCAATTCTTTCTCGAACTTTGATCTTATGGCTCACTTATATTGCTGAACAAATAGCTTCAAAGTGCTTTGGCGGGTGATAAGTCCATCAAAGAAAGCATACATGCCTTCACTTCTCTGTGTGGACAACATCCCCGCCCAAAAGTGGTCATTAAGGTATACAAGAACCCACTTTTCCTTCTCCAAATACAACTTATAAAACCAATCCCTTTCCTCTAAATTATATTTTTTAATATATTCAGCCCATCTTGTCTCAAACTCAACAACGCTAATGCTATCAAGGACTAAGGCCTTAAATTCTGCTTTTGCAATCTTAGCATCAACAACTCTGCCTAACTTATTAGGCAACTTAGCGAATATGTGCCAAATACAAAATCTATGTACCGTATTTGACATCAATTCATTTATGGCAGCCTTAATACTATCACATTGGTCAGTCATGATAGATAATGGTCGAACTTTGTTTAGAGCTCCAAGCCATATAGAGATCATCATTTTGTAACTTATTATATCTTCACTAGACATAAGAACACATCCCAAAAGTATGGACTGCCTATGCTGATTAACACCAACAAATCAAGCAAATGGCATATTGTACTGATTCATTAGGTATGTTGTATCGAGGCATATTACATCATGGAACTCCTTATATGCAACCTTGGAGTGTGAATGAACCCATACTACATTACGAAGTCGACCAAAACCATCCACGTCTACGGAGTAGTAAAATTCCCTGTCTTTTTGTTGCATGTCACATAAGAACTTGAGCAATGATTGTGCGTCCCCTTCCTGCAAATGAAGTTTTCTAATTTTTAAAATATAATTTCGACAATCCTTTGGTGTACAACCAAGATTTTCGGGGCCATCGGCAAGAACTTCAACGACCCTTATATTTTTTGAGGGTCTTAAGCCAGCAATATCTTTGGCTAAAAGAGTTCTCTTAAGAGACCTACTAAGCGATCTGTGTCCAGCCATCAATCGCGATGGTGCTGGTTCCAATTAATGATTATGTTTTTTCACAACCTTTGAAATACGCCATGAATCATTCTGCTCCAAAAATCCATTTATTTTAGCAGGGCAGTTCATCCTCTTGGTAACATGCTTATTCCTTGGTTTCCTAGACCTATCACAGCCATATTGAACATACCTAACAATATCACCACCTTTTTTTTAGATGTTCTTTTAACAATGCAAAACTCTGATAATCTTGCATGTTCTATAAAAATCAAACATAACATCCTTACTAGTGAACCTCATCCCAGTAATTGGATCAGTTATGAGATCTTCTTCATTGAACTCGTTAGGCATTTCCCTTTCCTCTCTAACTTCTGCCTCTTCCTCTAAATAATGGCCATCATCATCATCATCATCATCATCATCATCATCATCATCATCATAACCATCGTCATCAGCAGCAGCATCGTGAACATGATTTTCTCCATCATTGAAGTTGCCGTCTGAATCAATGTCGACAGGATCATCTTCATTCATCAGACTGTCGTCCGAATTCAGCCCCAGTGATATGTGTAATGCATTCCTTAGTTGATCCGACCTAGTTTTTAGGTTGTTATTCGGGTTTAATGGCTCCAAACTAGTTTCTATGTTAGCATTCATGTTTAGGTTAAGAATAAGGATGATGAATTGTGTGTTTAATGAAAGCTCTATTAAGATAAGTGTATGGTATGACAAGTTATAGTATATAAAAGAAAAAATAATATTATGTATACATACTAGACCTTTGAACTCCCCATTCATATAAATTGTATTTAGGAAAAAATACGTAATATTATAAATTGTATTTTTTTTAAATACGTAATAATTATACCGTATAAAAGGAAAAAATACGAATGCCCATACATGAGATATGATGATTTATGGGCTCAATGTCTTGGTATAATCAATATTTATTAACTAATTTTGGAGAGAAATATTTTGGAGGAAAAAATGGCCATTAAGCCAATTGTGAAGAGAAGGGCATTAATGATATTTCACGAGTGTGAATAAAGTTGGACCACGTTGAGTTTGGCCGAATAGCAACTCTCTTTGATTTTGTCATATTAGCAAATAAATAACTGAAATATTGTCTTAAAGCTTCGGGTTTTTTTTCCAATAAAGACTTTTGAAACATAGTGCACTATAATTGATATGTATTACGTAATTTTTACTTATTTGAACTCATAACGCTTATTCTCCTAGTTTCTAAGATACGTGAGTTGCACACGTGCTTTCAAAGTCATGTAATACAAGATTTCAATTAGCCACATAATGTTATTAACACATATTTTTTATATCTTTTGTATTTTATTTTTAATTTAATTTTTTTGGCCAATTTTTGCTATTCAATGAGAGATGTAATTGGTTTCGGTTATATTTACTAATTGACCTTTTCTACATCAGTGTTTCTAGGGTGTACAAAACAACACAAGTCATATTTACTATCCGGCCTTTTTCTGTATACATGTTTTTCTTTCTTTTTTTTTAGTGAACAAATGTTACGACCCAAAATTCAAGATCGTAATAGCACATAACGCCGCTGTCACAAGCCAAAAATAAATAATTAATTCTCATTTTAGTATTTTTAAAATCATAATTTCCCTCAATTAGATGATAAGTGACAAAATTCACAGAGTAAATGATAATATTTTTCCAAGTACAATACTGAACAACCCATAAATGCCCTCAAATTCTGGTGTCACAAGTGCATGAGTATCAACTAGAGAGTGAGATTAAATATAGTATTTGTCCGCAATACAAATTAGACAGGAAATGTAAACATGACTCTGAAAGAGACTCTGCTGGCTGCGGATCGTAAAATAGGATGCAGCTCACCTAAATCCCCGCATCAACCACGCCTCTGCACCCACAAAGCCACTAGACATATATGCACCTGTACAAAAATGTGCAGTACGTGTAGTATGAGTATGTAAATTAACGCGTACTCAGTAAGTATCCAGTCTAAGCTTGAAGAAGTAGTGATGAGGGGCCGACTCCGACACTTACTATGGGATAACAATAAAATACCGATATTATGTTTAAGCATGAAATACATAACATAGCTGAAATTCCAATAATCGAAAATAATCAACATTTCTCTTTATTAATAGAAATTTCCAAATTCATTTTTCATCATTTAACAATTTATATCCCAAGACAATAAAGCAATGTCAATTGTTATTAGTTCCAAAGAGTTATCATGCACAAATCATGCAGAGGTCGTACGACCCGATCCAACATATAAATATAAATTGTGCATCGCCGAGGGTCGAACGGAACGAACCAACATATATAAATATAAATTGTGCACTGCCGAGGGTCGAACGAAACGAACCAACATATATAAATATAAATTGTGCATTGCCGAGGGTTGAACATTACGAACCATAGATGCATCTATTAACCTGCAGAGACGAACGACCCCCTCCCATGAGAGTAGTAAAAATTTACCCCGCTTGGAGAATATATTTGCGACGCGGTTGCACATAGATTTCTTAAGTTATTTTAATATTATTCAATTCTTTTTCAAAAATATGAATTTCAAATGAAAACTTTCAAGTATCGAAATCCTAAATTTCAACTCTTTTCAAGGCATTTAATAAACATACTCGATCTCAATTCTTTTCAAGGCAAATAATAAACATAATAAATTAAAAGTATCAACAAGGCATGATATAAACCTAAAACTACCCCGACTTAGACATAATTAGTAGCTACATTCAAACTCTCACACCTCGTGCGTACGTATCCCCAATGAATAGAAGAAGATATTAACTCAATTCACCTATGGGGTTAATTCTCTCTTACAAGGTTAAAAAAGAGACTTACCTCGCTCCGAAGTTCCATAGCCGGCTCCAAGCCTTTCAAACAACTCAAACCGATGCCCAACGCTCCAAAACTAGTCAATAAATGTGAAAATCCATAAATATATATAATCCAATACTTATTATAATCCAGTTGATAAAATCAACCTTCGGGCCCACTTGCCCGGATTCTAAAAATTTTCGAAGATAAACAGTATCCANTCTAAGTATTTAACTTGCAATATGTGGGAATCACTTACCTTGACATGGATGATGAAGATGAAGATCCAAAATCGGCTCCCATGCAGGAAATGAGATGAAATGCGCCAAACACATTTTTGCAAACTTATACAGTGCCTAGCCGATCTTCCATGGAGTAAATATCTACAACTCTTATGTTTTGGTCATCTCCCAGTTTCTTATAGAATTTAAGATATAAGCTACCAAAGTCAGTTCTGTGCAACACAAATTTCTTCTTCATCTTTCCGGACAACATGTAGTCTACCAGCTATAACTTTTTATATTCAAATCCAAATGCTAAATGGTCTACCTCTCTGAAAACTAGACACAAATGTATACAATTTGTATTTTTGGATCATTTCCAAATTCCATATAGATTGCGAGATATGAGCCTCCAAAGTCATACTTGTGTAACATTGATTTCCTTCACCGCGGACGCGAAAGTCTCTTCGCGAACGCGAAGAACAAAATCCCAGAAGCTAAATCCTTCTTCGCGAACGCGAGAGGATCCTCGTGAACGCAAAGAAAAACACCAGGCATAAGAATATATGCATCCAAAGTTGCCCAAAATGATCTGAAACACACTCGGATACACCCGAGGCCCCCGGGACCCCAACCAAATATACCAACAAGTCCAAAAACATCATACGAACTTAGTCGAGTCCTCAAATCACATCAAACTTTGCTAATAACACGATTCATACCCCAATTCAAGCCTAATGAAATTAAGAAATTCCAACTTCTATATTCAATCCGGAGACCTATCAAATCAAGTTCGATTGACCTCAAATTTTTCACGCAAGTCACATTTGACATTGCGAACCTACTCCAACTTTCGGAATCGGAATCGGAATCGAAATCCAAATCGGATATCAAAAAGTCCACTCGCGGTCAAACTTCCCAAAACCTTCAAAATTTTCAACTTTCGCCAAATGACCGTGAAATGACCTACGGACCTGTAAATACACATCCGGACGCGCTCCTAAGACCGGAATCATCATACGGAGATATTCCCAGGCCCGAAATCCCAAACGGACATTGATGACATTGAAATACACTTCAACCCAAATTCATAAAATTCTTCAAAAGTATCAACTTTCCATAATTGGCGCTGAAACACTCCTGGGTCATCCAAACATACGCTCAAGCCCAAAATCATCATAAGAACCTGTTGGAACCTTCAAATCCTGATTCCGAGGTCGTTTACTAAAAAATAAACCTTAGTCAATTCTTCCAACTTAAAGCTTCTGAAATGAGAATCTTATTTCCAAATCAACTTCGAACTTCCCGAAATTCAATTCCGACCACGCGGACAAGTCATAATACCTAAAGTGAAGCTGATCAAGGCCTCAGATCACTGAACGACACGCTAGATCTCAAAATGACCGGTCGAGTCGTTACATTCTCTCCCACTTGAACATACGTTCATCCTCGAACGTGCTAAGAACAACTCTGGAGTTGTCCGAAATCATTGTTTAACACCTCGTGCACCTAACCCTGCTACCATAATCCAGTTGAGCACATTAGCTCGAGCCAGTCTGAAGATTATCTTTTTTTTTATTTAGTCAAAAAGCCTTAGGTCAAATTCCAACATCCAAAATCCTCTATCAGGCATGCTCTCAACATACAAACATCGTATCAACCATTACTCACTTTACCAAAATATGATTGCATACATGTTCTGAATTCACACCATGCACCGCATAAATCACATGACTAAAATAACATTCTATGACATCAATAGCCACAATTCCACGAATCTAATGCCCACAACACACCTCATGGAACATATAAGTCCTGCTCCAACTCTTGTAATACTTCCACGACGGAAAAGAGGTTTAGAAATTCATAACCAACTGTCGAGTCAACAAATCATTGAGTCTCTCCTCTTGACAAGAACCATTACCTCATTTTGAACCAAATAACGATATTTTCTCTTTAATATGCCTTATATAATCCGTTCGCATTGATCCCATGTCCAATAATCTCGTCTCACCCAGTACAAGTGCTTAGGCTATAAGCCACCTCAAACACTGCAAAAAGTCTCATATGATGCCATAGAGTGCTAACAAGCCACAACCTTGAATATGATACATAAGGAGAAATGAGCTCTGGAAAGAACTTCTCAACCCGCGTAACTAATTTAATAAGCGAAAAGATGTTATGAGCCTTCCTCATAAATGAGAAGCAAAACACACAAGAATAGATATGGGAAATTGTACTCAACATCATATTGTCGCGGCGTGCAACCCGATCCACACATGATACCATTGCATCGTGTAACCCAGTCCAGTCATGATACTCGTGGCGGCATGCCACCCGATCCAAACAACATACCCGTGGCGAAATCTCAACACATGTGAAATTAATCATGTCGTCTCATAACCCACACACACTGCACAATAGAGTATTACATGAAATAGCCGACGACGAAATAATATCCAACGTCCGAATACTCCTCCATAAAGAGTGCCATGCTGAATGAACACACCAGGCTGGTGTAGAGTACACATCCATATTTGGACCCATCAACGGACCTCATCTGATTCTGATCATACCGTGTTTGAGAAAATAACATATCAAGGTCCCACAATGACCTATTCATGACACATAAGAACAATTGTCGAATCCGTACCAAACTTCCACAATTCACAACCAACTAAATAGAGCGCATTTCAGGCCTAAACTCTCAGATTAGCGATAGTGCCAAAAATCTCCACACTTGTTTTCAATCTTCAATCAATCAAGTGACGACATGTCAAACTTATACAATCTTCCCGTGGGATACGCTCTCACGACCTTCCGCACCAGGTAACAAGTTTGCACATGCATACCACTGGCCACACTAACACCGTAAAGCAAATCAAGAATCCGCAATCATTACGCAAAGCCTCTTACACAGGACACCGATCTCAGGTGACGCTAAAGATAATACCAGCTTACTCTAACAATCTGAATCCTTTCTTGCTCACTCGAGCTCGTGATATTCTTGGCAACACCAAAGGGCAACCTTGCTCCTCAACTTCCAATTCTCATGCCGCTCACTGCACCTAACATGTCAATACGCGACAGTACAAGAATTTCACAATAACCCTTGAACCACTAAATAGAATAAACATTCCATCATATAAAAACCTTTCACTTAACTCATTTTCAGGAGAACCATAGCAAGACGTGACTGAATTCCCATAACCGCAGAAAATACCATCCTCTAGTAGTGGTCTAAACCACCATAACTCTTCTAGGATCCAACCACATAACATGCCACAATACTTGAATGCCTTCAGATAAAATCAATTACGGCGGGTCGTCAAACCTCGCACGTACCGCCATAAATCACGTGCATAACTTAACAAGCTGAAAGGACTGATCATTGCCGCCATCATGCCGATTCAACCATTGCTAAACGAACCAACTTCTTCTAATTTACTCTGGTCTTGCCTTAGAAATAATAATATCTCCATTCAAAATATAACGAACCCAATCCGCACTCATCCTGAGTGACCCTATTTCACGAGACCACGTTGCCTGAACACCCACGAACTAACTCATACCCTCCTTGAGCGCACATTCGCATCTTCAACTGGTACACCCATTCTGATAATTCCTCCACGAGTCTGAAGTTATTTTCTTTCATTCCTCCAATGCTACACCACATACCGATGATAACATAGAACACTCCAAGACCCTTTCAGTATCCACTCCAGAAGCCCGATACTTAACCATACCACGGACTCAAAATCCTTAAGCACCACACTTTAATTTTGACCCTACTAGGACCATTGTTGAGAGTCACCCACCCAGAATTTTTCCCGAATATAATCAAACTCCAAGTCCCTCTAGCACATTAACACCCCTCAAAGAAGTAATCGATTGAATTCCTTTCCTTTTACATCACATCCACACGAAGCATAAACTCTGAGTCTTCCCAAAGCCTGAACATGAATTGATAAGGCCAATTATAGCACACCTTCCTCAAATCCTTTGCTCGCATTATCAATGACGTTTTACTTTCCTTACTCATAATAACCCATCAATGCACGGATAACCAGAAACCGCACAAGTAACTACTACACAATCCAATTATAGACGGCGGGGCTCTCCCACTTAGCTTGAAGCTACAATTATATACCCTGGGACCCACCGAGATTACTTCTTCCCAATTGACATCAACTAAAAGTCCAACAATGCATTCCAAACTCGAAGTCCTGTTGCGTCCAAATAAAATCCGTGGACCTAGTCCCTGTCCACCATGAATTCCCAAATGGCTCCAAACTTTCCTCAAGGCGTGTGGCCATCCTACCACAGAACCCATATGTTACTCTACCACTCTCTCACGTTGGTTAAACCCTCTCCTTTAAGCAACTCCTCGACTTCTATTGTTCCTACTTGACCTTCTAGAAATTCAACCACCGCGGAACACCTCTCACATGTCCTTCCTCGTCTTTCGCTGCCTAATTGTTGCCTCAAATACGAATCCATCTTTGTGAAACTTGAACTAATAAATTGCCACCAACTCCAAGCCTCTTAGGAGATCATCCTTCTCGAGCCATCAACATTAAAAATACCCATTTGATATCGAAATTTCTACACTCTACTATCTCTGACAAACGTTTCTCTGGCACCATTTCACACTACCCAACCCCGAAAGAAAATTGATGAAGACCATAACACCGACAAACCTTAACGTGTTCAACAAGGACGATGATACCATATCACAATTGAGAATTCCACCATGCTCGAAAATACCAAGTCTCATTACTCCATTATCCCAAACCCAAACATTCATAGTCTGATTACCTTTCCTCCACTGTAAATAAAATGATGAACCTCTGAATCATGCACTGAGAAATAAACCTCATTTCAAGTCATTCACCGCCTCGACACATAAAAAGTACCTTACCATTACACCAACACTGTGTGATATCAACGCACGAATCATCATAACAATCAATGCCAAATCTCAAAACCTTAGGTAATACTGATACTGAGCTGAAATGACAGGAGGGCCTTCTGCAAGGTGACATGAATAGCCCACTTAAATACGCAGGTAGAAACATCCTGCACCACATCTGTAGTACCATGACCATTCCTTGATTCCTGATCTGTAACAAGCGCTTTACGCCGCATAAAATTGAGTAGGAAAGAAATAAAGGCGCAAGCCTCGAAAGAATCAAATTGCACGATGAGGAATCAATAAGGGAAGTGCTCCTAATAGCCCTATAGCCTCTCAAAGATAAGTACAGACGTCTCCGTACCGATCCACAAGACTCTACTAGACTCGCTCATGAATCGTGAGACCTAAGTGAACCCAGTGCTCTGATACCATGTTGTCACGATCCAAATTCATTAAAGGTCGTGATGGCGTGTAACACCGCTCTCAGGCAAGCGAAAAATAAATAATTAACTTGGTTCTCATTTTAGTATTTTTGAAATCATAATTTCCATCAATTAGATGATAAGTGATAAAATCCACAGAGTAAATGATAATATTTTTACAACTACAATGCCGAACAACCCAAAAATGCCCCCAAAACCCGGTGTCACAAGTGCATGAGCATCAACTAGGGAGTGAGATAAAATACAGTATCTTCCAGAATACAAATTAGACAGGAAATGTATACATGACTCCGAAGGAGACTCTGGTGGCTGCGGATCCTAACATAGGATGCAACTCACCTAAGTCGCAACATCAACCACGCCTCTGCGCCCAAGGCCACTAGACATATATGCATCTGCACAAAAATGTGCAACAAGTATAGTATGAGTACGTAAATCAACGCGTACCCAGTAAGTATCCAGTCTAACCTCGAAGAAGTAGTGACGAGGGGTCGACTCTGACACTTACTATTGGCTAACAATAAAATGTCGATATTATGTTTAAGCATGAAATATATAACATAGCTGAAATTCCAATAATCAGAAATAATCAACAATTCTCTTTACTAATAGAAATTCTCAAATTCATTTTTCATCATTTAACAATATATATCCCAAGTCAATAAAGCAATGTAAATTATTATTAGTTCCAAAGAATTATTATGCGCAAATCATGTCGAGGTCGTACGACCCGATCCAACATATAAAAATAAATTGTGCTCTGCCGAGGGTCGAACGACATGAACCATAGATGTATCTATTAACCTGCCAAGGCGAACGACCCGCTCTTATGAGAGTAGTGAAAATTTACTCCGCTCGTGGAATATATTTGCGACACGGTTGCACATAGATTTATTAAGTTATTATAATATTCTTCAATTATTTTTCAAAAATACGAATTCAAATGAAAATTTTCAACTCTCAAAATCCTCAATTTCAACTCTTTTCAAGGCATTTAATAAGCATACTCGATATCAATTCTTTTCAAGGTAAATAATAAATATAATAAAATAACAGTATCAACAAAGCATGGTGTAAACCTAAAACTTCCCATACATAGGCATAATTAGTAGCTATGTTCGAACTCTCACACCTCGTGCGTACGTAGCCCCCATGAATAGAAGCAGATATTAACTCAATTCACCTATGGGGTTAATTCCCTCTTACAAAATTAGAAAAGAGAATTACCTCGCTCCGAAGTTTCATAGCCGGCTCCCAATCCTTTCCAACAACTCAAACCAATGCCCAACGCTCCAAAACTAGTCAATAAATGTGAAAATCCATAAATATATATACTCCAATACTTATTATAATCTAATTTATAATAATTTCCAACTTCACTCGAAAAGTTTATAAAATCAACCCTTGGGCCCACATGTCCGGATTCCGAAATTTTTTGAAGATAAATATTACTCATAACATCACGAACTCAAATATATAATTTATTCTCAATTTCATGCCCATATTTGTGGTCAAAATCCAAAAATACCAATTTCTAGGTTTTCTACCAAAACCCCAAATTTTCACTAATTTTCCATGTTAAAGACTATATATATATATATATATATATATATATATATATATATATATATATATATATATATATATATATATATATACAAACATATATAATCCAAGTATTTAACTTGCAATATGTGAGAATCACTTACCTTGACATGGATGATGAAGATGGAGCTCCAAAATCGCTCTTAGGTCGGCTCCCATGGAGGAAATGAGATGAAATTAGCCAAACCCACTTTTACAAATTTAGACACTACCCGGGCTAATCTTCTTCACGTTCGCGAGTCCCCCATCGCGTTAATAAAATTCTCAAAAGCCATTTCCAAACTCTTCATAGATAGGCTCTAGCGTAATGGCCATAAATTTTCGTAAAAAACTCTAAATAACAAATAGTTTAACTTTATGTGGACTAAACACCAAGATTTACAACTTTTATGTTTCGGTCATCTCCCAAATCCTTATAGATTTTGAGATATAAGCTGCCAAAATCAGCCATGTGCAACACAAATTTCTTCTTCATCTTCCCGGATAGCATGTAGTGTACCAGCCATAACTTTTTGCACACAAATCTAAATGCTAAATTCTTTACGTTTACGAAAACTAGACACAAAGGGCTACAACTTTTATTTTTAGGTAATCTCCAAATTTCTTATAGATTGCGAGATAAAAGCCTATGAAGTCAGACCTGTGTAATAGAGATTTCCTTATCCGTGAACGCGAAGAACAAAATCCCAGAAGCCAAATACTTCTTCGCGAACGCGAGAGGATCCTTGCGAACACGAATAGCAACACCAAACATAAAAAAATCAGCATCCAAATTCCAAATTAGCCCAAAATGATCTGAAACACACCCGAGGCCCCGGGACCCCAACCAAATATACCAATGAGTTCTAAAACATCATACGAACTTAGTCAAGGCCTCAAATCACATCAAACTTTGCTAAAAACACGATTCACACCCAGATTCAAGCTTAATGAAACTAAGAAATTCCAACTTCTACATTCAATCCCGAAACCTATCAAATCAAGTCCGACTGACCTCAAATTTTGCACGCAAGTCACATTTGACATTACGGACCTACTCCAACTTTCCGAATCAGAATCCAAACCGGATATCAAAAAGTCCACTCCCTGTCAAACTTATCAAACACCTTCAAATTTCCAACTTTCACCAAATGACCCCGAAATGACCTATGGACCTCCAAATCCATATCCGGATGCGCTGCTAAGACCGAAATCATCATACGGTGCTATTCCCAGGCTCGGAATCCCAAAAGGACATTGATGACATTGAAATACTACACTTCAATCCAATTTCATGAAATTCTTTCAAAGAATCAACTTTCCACAATAGGCGCCGAAACGCTCCCAGGTCATCCAAAACCCGATCCAAACATACGCCCAAGTCCAAAATCATCATATGAACCTGTTGGAACCTTCTAACCTCGATTCCGAGGTCGTTTACTCAAAAATAAAACCTTAGTCAATTCTTCCAACTTAAAGCTTTCGAAATGAGAATTCTATTTACAAATCAACTCCGAACTTCCCGAAATTCAATTCTACCACGTGTAAAAGTCATAATACCTAAAGTGAAGTGGCTAAAGGCCTCAAACCGCCGAACGACGCGCTAGAGCTTAAAATGACAGGCGCATAATTTAATGTGCGCCTAAAAAGGAGTTCTTAAATGAGGAGAAAAAAAGTGAAGTCCTTTTAGCTCAACTAATTTTTGTTTAAAAATTTCCACTAATAAAACCCTTATATTTTTATAGTACATGGCTTTATTCCCTGTTATTTTCAAATTTACACGTTAAATAGTTTTAATTGTTCTTGGTTTATTGATTGAACCTTAAAAGTATGTATTTGCTTTTTAGGACAATGAAATTTAAGATATGAAATTTTACACCTCCTGATAATTTAAGAGTCCTAATTACACTTTATATAAATATTTTCAAATAAATATCCTACATAATAATTTTTTTAAAAAATAAAACAACTTAATGGAATATGTATCTCTTGATTTGAGGCTCTAATTAATTTTGGTAAATCTTATCCCTCCCAATCTTTCCTATTTCCTTCCCCCCACCCCCTCTTGCTCAAATGTTTTTCACATTCATCTTTTTTTTGGATAAACGGATAATATTATTAATAAAACGGCTAAGGTGACATTACATCACTAGTACTATTAGTAGGAATAACACTTAAGTTTCTAAACATTGTCAGTTTGTTACATATGGAATTTGATATGAGTTTAGTAGTAGGTGGCCCATCTTTGTCTTCTTGGATCGCTGTCTTGACATGGCCTGGGGTGTGAGTTCAAAATATTTATGCCAGCAAGAGTTGGTTGTTTGGAGCCTAGTTTACTCAAAAAAGCTTGCCACCTTATTTTCTTCACGGAAACTATGCCGGATCATTGGATTCCCCAATCTCTTAAATAAGTACCTACACTCAATGACATCGTTAGTGTAAGCTGGGTAGCTATTATTCTCAAGTAGCTGGATTATATCTATGGAATCAGTTTCTATCTCCAAGGGAGTTAATCTTCTATCATCTACGAGTTTTAGCCCCGCTTGGAGTGCTAGTAACTTTGCATGTGTAGGGGTATGGGCTTGGACTACTTTAGTGAAGCCTACTACCAAGTTGCCTTGTGTATTTCTAATAATTCCCCCAATACCTCATGCATTATGCCTGCCAAAAAATAACCAGCTGTATTTAATTTGTATGTTTGAGGTGGTGGTGGGTACCACTTGATGTGGATGGGTTTTTTGTGTGTGGGGCTTGTGTTTTTTTCGACGAAAAGTTTGAACTCAATGGTACGTTTGGTAACCAATAGGTAGTTTAGAGGTCTGGAGAGGTTGTGAAAACAATTATAGTTTCTATTTAGCCAAAGGTTCCATAATGCAAAAGTAAATACGTTTTCCCAATTTATATAGTTGTGGTTGATCGATATATGGAGGTCCATTATCGAAAGAATCTAATTTTTTCATTTGAGAGGGTGTCAGTATCAATTCCCATGTTACTCCAAAAAGTATGAGCAACTATACTTGATAGTTTCTTCTACTTCGTGACATATTGGGCAGGCATTCCATTAGTGACTCCAATTTGATGAAGGTAGAACTTTGTGGGGAGTCTATTTTTATTGCATTGCCAGAGGAAGAACTTAATTTTGTTTAGGATACTTAGTTTCCAAATCCAATCATAGTCAATATGTGTCTGGTGGTGTTTGTGTAGTAGTGTATAAACAGAAACTTGTGGAGAAGTTGCCATTTGGATTTTGTGGCCAAACAGGGGTGTCTATGGCCATTGGGTTATTTGAAAGGGAGGATGAAATATTTTTTCTTATATTTCCTGGGAGTTCAAAGGAGCGTTTTGACCAATTCTACTGATAATGGATCCATATCCGGGAGAGAGTTAGGTTAGTGTCTTTGATATTAAGTGGCCCTTGAATGGTTGATCGGATATTAGGAGTGTTCGGAATCCAGTTTTCATAGTAAAAGTGAATGGATTTCCCATTGACAACGTCTCATGTGATTCCTTTTGTAATAGTTTCCCATCCCTTTAACACATTTTTCCAAAAGTGGTGATTTTGGCATTGGCTCTTACACTATATTTTTGGATTAGGGTATTTGCCCACAGTGCTGAGGGGTTGGTGAATAATATCCATGCTAAGCCTGCTAAAGAAGCCTTATTTTTGTGGATTGCCTTATGAATTCCAACCCCCCAGATTTTTAGGGAGGGTTACAACATCCCATGAAATATAGTGAATTCTCCTTTTGTGAGCAGTTGTGCCCCAAATGAAGTCATGCTGGATTTTGTCAATTTGGTGTTCAGTATTTTTCGGGAGGGATATGTATTGCATGCTATGATTTGGAATAGCATTGAGGGCAGATTTTATCACGACCCAAAATCTATTAAGGTCGTGATGGCGTCGGATACCACCGTCAGGCAAGCCAATCATTAATTAGTTGAAATAATTTTCTGTTTTAACATTTTTCGAAATTGTTACCTTTCACTTACAAGTCATAAAAGCGAAATAAAAATTTATCAAATAAATACGACAGGTAAACTATTCCATTTATTTAGTTAAATCCCAAACACATCCCAGAACCCGGTGACACAAGTGCATGAGCAATTTCTAAGAATTTATACAATCATTACAAAGTTTGTCCGGGATACAAATTGGACAATGGAATTTAAAACAAAATGAATACAATACGAGGGATACTCTGTCAGCTGCGGATCTCCTCCGGATTATGCAGCTCGCCTAAGTCTCCAAACCAGCCTCATCGCTACAATAAAAATGCACAACAAGTGTAGCATGAGTACGAAAACAACGTGTACTCAGTAAGTCGCCCACCTAACCTCAGAGAGGTAGTGATGAGAGGTCGAATCAGACACTTGCTAGAGGTCAATTTAATATATTCAGGTGCGACACTAAGCATGAATGTCATAGACAATTTCTTAAAATCAGGAATTAATAATATCAACTCCTTCCACATTTAACACTTTAAGTCTCTGTCATTTCAGTTGACAATTTAAATCATAATCTGGGATAAGAAACGTCAGGCTTATTTCACATTTTACACATAAATTCTCCTTCCTCATAGCTGGCCATTAAAACTTCCTTAGGCGATAAACATGTATAAATCACAACAAATACACAGTAAATATCATGCGCAAGCAATGCCGAGGGTCGACGACCCGAACCAACATAAACATAAACTGTGCACTGCCGAGGGTCGAACGGTCCGAACCATAGATGAATCTATTTTCCTCGCTCGCGAATCAATCATGCGACACGGTCAACATAATAATAATAAGGCTAACCTGCTCGCGAA
>ML303975.1:0-36055 GCA_005239505.1 Nicotiana paniculata
ATTGGAAAAACTCCCTCTCTACCCTTCATTAATAAGCGGGTAGCGGAAAAAGGAGGTGTGACAATAGGCATGATTTCTAAATTGCAGAATAGGTAGTACGTGAATTAATAGAATTATATAGCGCATATTGAGACATTGGTCATTTAGTTTCCTATAGACATGGTTTCTAGCATGTGGCAGCAAAATAAGTCAAATTAAATACCTATAGGCAAGTTATCTAAAATGCATCATAGTAGAACATATTTGAACAAAGTAAACACCTATAGTAGGTTATCTAGCACACACAATGGCAGAACATATTTGAGCAAAGTAAACACCTATAGGCAGGTCATCTAAGACACACGATAACAACATGTATTTGAGCATAGTAAAACACCTATAGGTAGGATTTCTACCCATTTCAATGCAAGTGTAAAATAAATCCCTTTTCCCAATTTTACTAACACCCTAATTGCTATTACAACATTATTACAGACCCAATGAATGGAATGTATTACAGAGTAGAAATAACTATAGTGAGCCTACAGCAGGCCCAAAGATATACCCAGCCTGGCCAGGCCTTCATTCTCAAGTCCACATAGTTTACAACTACCCAGAAATCATATCTTCATTTACCTAGAGCAGTCAGAAACCAGTTGATTCAACCAGTAGATAAAAAGCAATAGTTGAGCAATTAGGAAAGAACCAGGACCCTAGTGTGTCAGAGTTCCCAAGGGCTTCAAGAACCCAGAGCAGTGCTCACATTAGGGAGGTTAATAGAATACATTTAAGGAATGACTAAGGACTAAATCCTAGTGTATCATAGTTCACAAGGGTCTCAATTCGACCCCGAGCAGTGCTCACACTAGGGAGGTCAAATGATAGAACCTAAGTAGCCTTGGGTTTCAGCCAGCTAAGAATGAGAACTCAAAAGAGCCTAGGTAACAAGTGAAAGAGAGTGGACCAACGTTGAGAGACAGGAATTAAGGGATACTTATATTTGAATAGGCATGATCAAATTGAGCATATAAAGAAGATAATCAAACAGGTCACAGACTTAGCGGATTCAACACTTAGTACATAGGCAGTCACATATTGAAAGAGTTAAGGAAAGAACAAGTTCGCAGGATTGACAAAGATTATTATGCACAGATGCACAATACTAAACAAGTTGAAACATGCTTGGAAGTTATGCTAAGTATACATCCTAGTATCATTTTCAAGAAACAAGACAACATTTAGACATGATGGGGAATGCGCATTGTGATGAGCCAAGTAATCAGAGAAGAAACAGGGCACCTAGTTGGTCAAAGACATACCGAGGGACATGTTAGCAGAGAGGCAAGATCATAGTAAATAGAAAAGGCCTCAACACAAATTAGAACACATAGCATTTGCAAGACTATCACTACAAAGATTCAGAACAGAGTGGAGAGTAAACTCATGTCAAACAACAGATGTAGGCATTCAGGGATTGACACAGTAGACTAATTAACTAAAGAAGGTCCAGTTGTATCAAATATTCATCCTATATCATAAAACAACAATTCAAACATGGTAGGGAAAAAAGGTTAAGATAACTGTTCTAAATCACAAGCAAACCCTAAAGGGTTATGGGATCGAGTGAGCATGCTGAGTGACACAATATAAAAGAGACAAGTTGTAATTAACAACGAAAGTATTAACACAGGTTACCACGAATGTGAGGCATTCATTACATAGATTCAGCACAAAGCAAGCATATTCATGAACATTCAGGCATCAATACACTAGCTAAACGAGCTTAGGAAGGTTCAGATTACCCAAGTTAGGCATAGATAATCTCAGAACTAGCAGCATTAGGAGTAGTTAAATGCTAAAGAGACTTAAAATGCATATAAAGTTAATAGAGTGATGCTTAAAAGTAACCCAGAAACATATTAAGCCATGGATTTCAGAAGTAAGAACACATGCAAATCAGAGACATATAAGGATGGAATTGCAAAAGTCAAGTAACTTACCAGTTAAACGAAAATACAAGAAAGAACAAAATTCCACAATATTCTGAACATCGACGGAAAGCAAGAACCCAGAATTTTGTGGCCTTGGCTTTCAGCTGGCCAAAAACCAAAGTAAAGAAATAAATAGTAGAATAAAGCTTTAAATCTAGTGAGATTATAACGATTCCAAAGTCTGTCTCCAAAAGGGATTAGGGAAAGTCTGTCTCCAAAAGGGAATGGGGAGGAGTTTATATAATGTAGAAATCGAACAAGTAAACATGGAAAATAAATTATTCAGGCACAAATAAGGAAGGAAAATATCATATACAAATCGAAATCAGAAAGGGAGATGGAGAGACTCAAACCCTAATTGGTTTCAACCGTTTGAAATTCTAACCAAGAGTGTAAATCGCTCTTTATTGAGCATATATAGACGAAAAACCGCCTAAGATCAAAAGATCCAAGTCATTCCAGTCCGATCTTGGAAGTGGTACTTCCCAAAGTTAGCCAAGTACCTATGTGATACCATAAACAGACGACCAATAACTGGAGAAGGCTAATAAGGTAAGTAAATCATAGGAGGATTCCATTTCTAGGCCGGAATCAGAGAGAAATCAGGCGACATATGCTAGGGTTTGTAGAAGAGAGTAAAAGGTCCGAGAAAGTAGAGGCGGCTGGCTGACAAAAATGGTCTCTAGGGTTAGGGGTGGGGATATAAGGAGAAATGAGGGAAGTATATTGAGCCATTGATCACTTTTGATCAACGGCTTGGATTTGAGAAGAATTAGGTCGGGTTTTGGACTGGTTTGGGAATTATGGGTGTTTGTTTTGGGCTAGGGTTATTGGGCCAAGGGCCTAGGTAGTTTAGGTCTGAAAATAATCCCAATTTTGGGTGAGATTTTAAGATAGGAGATTAAGGGAAAAAATAATTTAATAAAATAATTAAATAAATTGTAAAAATACTATTTATGAAAAGTAATATTTTAAAAAAAATAGTAGAAGATTATAAAAATGTGAAATATTATTTTATTCTTGAATAAAAATGACAAATGTAGTAAAGTTGTAAAATATAGGCTATTATTGCAAGTTTGTGCAGATGGCCTAAAAATACTAATGTAATTATATATAAAAAAAGAAAAAATATGTGAAACATGTATTATGGATGCAAATAATAATTTTAGGCAATTAAATCATCACAAAATAATTGAATCAGTAATTAATAAACATTCAAGTAATTTAAATGCAAGAAAATCAATTTTAAGGTCTTAAAAATTATGGAAAATTATGAAAAATACTTGTATATGCTTATAAGCTAAATGATGATACATATGTACTATTTTGAGAATATATATATATATATATTAAAATATGAGGAAAAAATTGGGTATCGACAGCTGGCCCTCTTTACCTGCGAATGATGAAAGAGTTGTCGGGTAAAGAAATGATGACCGATTTTGACCGAATAGGGGATTTGAAAAGTATGGTCCGAACTCCAGTTTCTGAGTTGCCTACATATCTCTAGTTTTACGAGAATCAGGCCGTGTGTAGTTCTAGATCCAACAGTGGAATAAGCCGATGAAGTTGTTATAAGAACGAACAAGCTTTTCTGGATAGGACGAGATAGACATTGTGGTTGGATGTACCTTGTTATGGTTATGGATATATGAATGGTTGTCATATGGTAATGGGTAATGGACGGTGGTTGGTTACGTTTGAAATAATTGCAAGATATGAAAGTTGAACGGAAACCGAAGCGAAAACTGCTCCCGTTAGGATAACAGTTACTTCTTGGATCACCTGCAAAACTTAAAAAACAATGCATGCAAATATATATGGATTATTGCAAGAATTTATACATGATTGAAATTCCCCTTGGACCATGGAGATCGTCTTTGGACGGTGATGATGATGTCCTTAGACCATGACGTCACGGGCCATGAATCGTGAGATAGGGGATTCGAAGGCCTTGAAATGATGTTCTCGGGCCATGAGGATGGTACCTATGAACCATGACGCCTTTGAATAATGATGTGCAACATTGAGTGATCCTTAGGCCATGGAATGGTGGCTTCCGGATATGAGGATGATGCCTTCGGACTATGACGCCTTTTGACAAAATGGCGATATTTCAGCCCATGAGATGAAAAGACATGATGCTTGGTTATGTGAAGTGAAACAAGACATAGCTTAGTCTTATGTAAGATTGGGGGCAGAGCTTAGCCCCGAGGTGGATAATAGTGCAAGGTTTCAAATATCATAGCATTTATGGTTATGCAAGGAGAGACAATGTTTAGACTCATGCGATTAAGGAGGCAGGGCTTAGCCTCATGCAAGAATGGAGACAATGCTTAGTCTCATGCAAGGGAAGGCATTGCTTAGCCTTATGCAATTAAGGAGGCATGTCTTAGCCTCATGCAATGATGGAGACAATGCTTAGTCTCATGCGAGGTAAGGCAGTGCTTAGACTTATGCAATTGATGAGGAGGGGGCTTAGCCTCATACAAGATGGAGACAATACTTAGTCTCATGCTAGGGAAGGCAGTGCTTAGCCTTATGCAATTGAGGAGGCAGGGCTTAGCCTCATGAAAGATGGAGAAAATGCTTAGTCTCACGCGAGGAAAGGAAGTACTTAGCCTTATGCAATTGAGGAGGCAGGGCTTAGCCTCATGCAAGATGGATATAATGCTTAGTCTCATGCGAGGGAAGGCAGTGCTTAGCCTTATGCAATTGAGGAGGCATGGCTTAGCCTCATGCAAGATGGAGACAATGCTTAGTCTTATGCAAGGGAAGGCAATGCTTAGCCTTATGCAATTAGGGAGGCAATGCTTAGGCTCATGCAAGAAATGGGAGACAGTGCTTAGTCTCATGCAAAGAAAGGCAATGAGTGATAGAAGAGTATTTCTTAGATGGAGATGTATTTGCGTTTGGAAACTTTGTCGTTATGAAGATAGTGATTTTGACGCGTGTACGTATTTGTGAATATCCTAGTTATATTCATTGTGCCTGCATCCAAAGAAAAATTGTGAGTTTTGGGGGGAAGGTTGGTTCGTGCCTCCGCTTGCCTGCTTTGCTTTGCTCTGTATCGAAATCGTGCTTGAGTTACCATGGGTAGCATCTGGCTGGACTTGAATTACCATGCAATATTGAATAAATTGAATGAACTAATGACTGTGACACTTTAGAGACATTACAACTTCCTCGCTTTAGAAGTTTGAGGGTCCTCCTCAAACTTCTGCCCCAGTTTACTTAGGCAATTCTATGACCGTTCTGCATATGATGACGTTGGCTGGACTTGATCTGGAATTTTGAGGGTCCTCCTCAAAATTCTACCCCAGTTTTTGGTTATGAGGAAAATGAAGATTTTATTGAATTATGACCGAACCCACAGGGTTGCCTACGTATCCCCTCTTAAATGGGAATCAGGTCAAGCGTAGTTCAAGTACATCAAATGGAGAAAGGCAAACATTCTAAACATAATATCTTTTCAACGCGTCTGAATTGATAGGCTTTGGCCAAATCTCTCCGTCCATTTATGTGAGTATGGGTGCTCCTCCTGTTAGTACTCTGTGAATCATGTAGGGCCCTTTCCAATTGGGTGAAAACTTCCCTTTGGCTTCATTTTGATGTGAAAAGATCCTTTTCAGCACCAGCTGACCCGGTGCGAGCTGTCTAGGTTTGACCCTTTTGTTGAAAGCTTTGGACATTCTATTCTGATAAAGTTGACCATGACACACTGCGTTCATTATTTTCCCATCAATGAGAGTAAATTGCTCGTAGCGACTTCTTATCTATTCTGCATCACTGAGTTCTACTTCTTGTATAATTCTTAAGGAAGGAATTTCGACCTCGGCGGGAATGACAACTTCAGTATCGTAGACGAGTAAATAAGGAGTTGCCTCGGTGATGTGCGGACTGTGGTACGGTACCCCAATAAGGTAAATGTAAATTCTCGTGCCATTGCTTGTGGTTTTCTACCATCTTCCTCAATATCTTCTTGATATTCTTGTTGGTGGCCTCCACGGCTTCATTCATTTGAGGCCGGTATGCTGTAGAATTCTTATGCTTGATTTTGAAGGTTTCACACATAGCTTTCATTAAGTCACTGTTGAAATTCGCGGCGTTGTCAGTGATGATGGATTCCGGCACCCCAAATCGGCAAACAATACGATCTCTGACAAAATCTGCGATGACTTTCTTGGTTATGTCTTTGTAAGATGCAAATTCAACCCATTTTGTGAAGTATTCTATGGCTACTAGAATGAAACTGTATCCATTTGAAGTGGACGACTCGATTGGTCCAATGACATCCATTCCCTAAGCGGCAAAAGGCCAAGGTGCACTTGTTGTATTGAGTTCATTTGGCAGCACTCGTATCACATCTGCATGTATTTGGCACTGATGACATTTCTGGACACACCTGATGTAGTCTGTTTCCATAGTCATCCAAAAATATCCCCCTCTTAGTATCTTCTTGGCTAAAACGAAACCATTCATGTGTGGTCTGAAAGTTCCAGCATGTATCTCTTCGTGCAGTTTGGAATCTTACTTGGCGTCGACACACCATAATATCCCTAGGTCTGGAGTCCTTCTGTATAGAATTCCTCCACTTTGGAAGAAATGGGTGGACAATCTTTGGAGCGTGCGTTTCTGAGTATGATTTGCATGCTCCGAGTACTCTCCTTTTGCCAATTACTCCTTGATATCATGGAACCATGGATTCCCATATGTTTCTTCTTCAACATGAGCGCAGTAAGATGGCTGATTATGAATCCTTGCCGGAATGGGGTCGATGAAATTCTTGTCCGGATGCTGTATCATGGAGGACAAAGTAGCCAATGCGTCTGCGAACTCATTCTGGATTCTCGGGACATGTCTAAATTCTATCTTCGTGAACCTCTTCATCATCTATTTCACATGATATAGATATGGTAATATCTTGGTATTCTTTGTTGCCCATTCTCCCTGCACCTGATGTACTAGAAGATCTGAATCACCAATTACTAGTAATTCCTGGATATTCATGTCAACGACAAAATTGAGCCCCAATATGCAAGCCTCATATTCTGCCATATTATTGGTGCACGAAAATCTGAGTTTCGTGGATACCAGATAATGTTGACCTGTCTCTGATACCAAAACAACTCCAATACCCAGTCCTTTGAAATTTGTGGCTCCATCGAAAAACATTCTCCAACCGTCATAGGCTTCGGCGATATCTTCTCCTACGAATGATACTTCTTCATTAGGAAAATACGTTTTTAGTGGTTCGTATTCTCCTCCTACAGGATTTTCTACAAAATGATCCGCTAATGCTTGTCCTTTAACCGCCTTCTGAGTCACATAGACGATGTCTAATTCACTCAACAATATCTGTCATTTTCCATCTTCCCTGTAGGCATGGGTTTCTGGAAGATGTACTTCAAAGGATCCGTCCTTTATATGAGATATGTGGTATAGGCACAGAAGTAGTGCCTCAGTTTCTGGGCTATCCATTTCACATCACAACATGTGCGTTCCAACAAAGAATACCGTGCTTTGTAGGGTGTGAACTTCTTACTCAGTTAATATATGGCCTGTTCTTTCCTTCCTATCTCATCGTGTTGCCCCAAGACACAACCGAAAGCCCCATCTAGTAAGGAGAGATAGAGTAGCAGTGGTCTACCAGGTTCTGGAGGGACCAGGACTGGAAGTGTGGACAAATATTCTTTGATTTTGTCAAAAGCTTTCTGGCAATCTTCAGTCCAACTGGTTGCGGCATCCTTCTTTAACATTTTGTAAATCGGCTCACATATCACGGTTGATTGTGCTATGAAGCGGCTTATATAATTGAGATGCCCAAAGAAACTCATCACGTCTTTCTTGTTCATTGGAGGCAGCAACTCCTGGATAGCCTTGAACTTTGATGGGTCTAGCTCAATTCCTCGTCGGCTGTCAATGAATCCTAACAACTTTCCGGAGGGGACCCCAAAGGCATATTTTGTGGGATTCAATTTCAAATTGTACCTCCGAAGACGATCAAAGAATTTCCTCAAATATGCTATGTGATATGTGCCCTTCTTGGATTTGATAATGACATCATCCATATATACCTCTACCTCCTTGTGTATCATGTCATGGAAAATAGTTGTCATGGCTCTCATACAAGTGGTCCCAGTGTCACGCCCCAAAAATCGAGGACGGCGACCGACGCTCAACCGAGAAAACACGACTGAGCAAGCCTATTAGGTCTCATTCTACCCAAACTAATTCATGAATAAAGAGGAGATGAACTCCATTAATCATGCTTTGTAAATATTTCATTAACAACTTCCATTTTGTTTCCATTAGCAGTTTCAACCACAATATCCAAAATATTACAATTTTTATAGATATTATGAAAAACAAATTTTCCAAATACCGATATTTTTGATTTTACTTTCCAATATCAAACACCACCTACAACTTGTCTACAGAGCCTCTAAATACAACTGAAGAGTAATGTAGAAATGCCGACAACAAGGCTCCGACTATACCTTAAAATATAAGGTACACGATAAACGAATGACACAGGTTCCCGAAATGAAGTGGGGATTACCAAATTAGCTAAAAGGAGCGTATCGCTATCACTGATCACTACTGCATACCGTGGAACCACCTGCATCCCATTAAAGATGCAGCGCCCCCGACAAAAGGGACGTTAGTATTACCGAATAGTACTAGTATATATAACTAAAAGTCCTATTTCAAAAGAGAATGTCCATACAGGAAAAGACAACACATAGAGAACAACAAGTCGCAATCAATAATATCCAAATAACCAATTGAAACATAACGATTTCCAAGGCATGAAAATAGTATATATATATATATATATATATATATATATATATATATATATATATATATATATATATATATATATATATATATATATATATATATATANGTCAAACCACATCGCCCGTGGGGAGATGACCTAGCCGATCGGGCGTGATCGGACCCCGTATATATATATATATATATATATACGGGGTCCGATCACGCCCGATCGGCTAGGTCATCTCCCCACGGGCGATGTGGTTTGACATATGATGCGAAAGGAAGTTGTTACAAGAGTAGTACCACCATGTACGCAACATGGAGTCTGATCTCCACCCGATCAACTAGGCTGCCTTCCCACATATGCCGTGTGGGTTGGCTTTCTTCCTTTCCAATTCACAGGTACCAGTTTCATCCAAATTTAGGGGAATAATCACAATTTCATCCCAAATCACAATCCACCCCTACACCGGCACGTGTAGTTTCAGGTGTGGGCTTTATGACCCACCGTTCCTCGGTTTTGCTAATGATGCTCCCAAAAACATTTTTATACTCAGTTTGCACAAAATGGTAACACACATATATAGAAATGTATTAATCTCATAACCTTTCACATTGTACAATTCTTTTCTTAGCATTTTCAACCTCTCACCATAAAAATGTTCCATTGGCTCTTTGAGCCTTTCACAAGTTTCATTAGTCATGGCACGATGGCCACATTTTTTTTATATCCCAGACTTTCACTCCATTTAATTTCAAGGATAACCACCAAATACCAGTACATAGGACACTCCAGAAATCATATACCTCAAGTGCATTAATAATGGAACTTTTAACACAAAGGGTTCTTCCCAAAGAAAGAGATATACCAACCAACAATAAGAACACACATCAAAGTCGTAAACAAGCAGTAGCCCAATTCATTTAATTCATTTTCAAACATCTTTATAGATTATTAAAAACGAAACATACTCAATCAAGTTATAAAGTACACGTAGGAGCAATTAGGATTATTAAGCATATCGAGTTTTCCTAACCCATTTGGTATACTAGTTTTCATTTACCATACGACTAAATGACATACCAACTTAATAAACAAACCATACTTTAAACCTCTAACTTTTCATATAAATCTCATTCGGAATAGACAAGTTTATATGTTTATAAGGGGGTAACCCGGGATGTAGAAGTAGGGATTTTGAACCGACGATACTTAAACTTTACGGAAACATTATGGAATTCAATTATGAGAGAGGAGGTTTAGCCAACATACCTTAATTGAGTTTTCTTTAGAGCTTTTAGATGATCATGCTTTTAGCAACTTCAATCCATTCTAACCATATAACAAAATTGAACCCGAAATTAGTAGGATGGTCGTAACTCTAGCTCATTATAGCGTTTTGCCAAACACTAGGTGTGCATTAATGTTCTTAGGTCCTTTTATGAAACATTTTGCATTCTTTCCACCCATCCCTAGTTTACAATCTTCTTCCTACTTTAGGGATACATGCATGCAAGAAACTTACCCCTCCCCACACCCAATATTTAGTACACCAAGTATTCCCCTTTTTACTAGATTTGTGAATTTAGAGTACGGGGTATAGATTATTACCTCTATAGTGCAGGCCTAGGTTTCTTTGCTTGATAAATCTTCAAATTTAAAGTAATAATTGAGGGGTATTGGATGAGGATCACTTTCTCACTCTAAATCTCATTCTCTCACTCTTGCTATTAGAAAAATATGATGAAAAATGGCCTAAGGGGGTGTTTTAACGGAATGGGGGTCGGGTTTTAAATTAAGAAAATGGGTGCCCCGACACACGTTTGCGGTCGCATATGAGACCACATAATGGATATACGGTCCGCAAAGTGACCGTAGAATGGCTTCGGGGAAGATGGATTTTCTGACCGGGTATGCGACAACTATGTGGTACCTGTTCTGTGGTCGCATAATGCACCGCAGAACTCCCTTCACGAAACCCAGGAGAGATTATTGGCCAATATGCGGTCCACATATTGATTATGCGATTGCATAATCGACCGCAAAACTGGCCTCAATTTTGGCAAGGTTTTATGCTTCACTCTGCAGCCATTATGCGGTCCGTAGAGTGATTATGCGACCGCATAATGGGCCGCTAAAATGCGTAAGTCTGAGAAACATTTTATTCTCAGTCCACAGGGTACTGTTCAATCCAAAAAGTCGCCGCGAAGAATTTCTACTTAATCCGCAGGAATCTAACTTGGCACTACGAAATCCCGAGATTTCGGTTAAGTATTTTACGGGTCCTTACATCCTCCCCCACTTAAAATCATTCATCCTCGAATGAGGACCAAGTTTCATTTAGGTTCAGTTATATCATATGCCATTAGCCCCAAATTTTTCCCTAACTCCTAGATTTTCTAAGAATTTTGCCAGAGTTTCCTTTACAATTAGGCCTATAAACCTGCCAGAGATCCCCTGAAACATACCTTAACGAGATATACATGATCAAACAACACAATAGGACATAAACACAACACCAATCGAGTCCTCATAAAGGACATATAACTAGAAAGGAGTGTCTTTACACTTGCCGAACATATACAAACATTTAGAGGGGAAAATATTGAGAAAATATTTCACATAACATCTTTAGGGGAAATGTTGAGAATAACCTATTCACCCTCCTAAATTCTAAATCTCTACGCGAACACCCACATTAAACCTTTGATGACCTTCAACGATTACTCTAAGATGTGCTATCATAAACTGACCATAAACACGGTGATGCTTCTCCTTTGATATGTTTGGACCTTTAATACCTAATAGATTTAATTCAATGAGGAGCAACAAAGTCCAAGATTGGGTTGGAATTACTTAGGAATCCCTTAAGGTGCTGAGCTGAGTATTTTAGGGGGTGATATGCTAAGAGACACGAGGATTACTACTAATGGTGCTAGCATGGTTAATCTTTGTGACGACATCAATTATTAGACAAATGAGGCATAGATATAACTAGATGCATGGATGAGGTGGAAACCATGTACGTGATCTTGAGATAAAAAGGAAGTGGGCCTTTCTAGGCATGAGATACATGGAAGGTATGATCGGGAAGATGAAGATGCTGGCAACAGTTATTCTTTGGAGGCAATGAATTATGCAAGAGATAGTAACGATTGGTCCATTCAATATATACCTTGATACCATTACCTTGCCCGGCAATAGTAAGCTCTACGGAGAAGCGGTCAAGTATGATACAACAGTTGCCTCCTTGAGTGAAAGGAAAATCAGCTTAGCTCAAAGTGGGAAGATTCTTGCGATGGGGATGTGATAGAGATTTCAAAAGAAATGCATGAAGTTGAATTACACTCCTAATGTTAACTGACACAAGGAATCTATGCCACAAGCTCATGAGGTGAAAAAAGAAATCAAACACATATGATATTATCATAATCCAAACAGCTTAACCCTTCCCGACGATTGACCTAATATGAGGTAACTAAAGATACGACAACTTGTCTTCTGAATCAGTATACTTATGGTATGTGCAAAAACCTGGAAGCATCTAATCTCACCCTTTACGAGTGAAACCACATAGCTAGGGAATCTTAATATTGGGACGAAATCGTGTATTGGTTAGAGGGGTTCTAATGGTTAACATGATGCTCTAGGGAGAAAGACAAATAAAACTCCTATCCACCCAGGGAGGTGGAATGCTAAGGATAGAAAAACTCCCCGCACATGTCAATGACATAGTCAATGATTCTAGAGGTCGAGTGTGTAAAGAAAACGGAACCCAATGAGACAGTATAAAGTAATCTATGAAGTTTTGCAAATGTCCATAATGAGTTCTCCATGGATTTGGACTTGAGAAGTACCCAGATGCTAATGAGGGACAGGAAAACATGAGAAGTAGGCGTTGTGCTATGATAATACCCAAAGGTGCATTTGGTCTTGACGGAGAGCTTATTTAGGGTTCTTATGAGAAAAGAAGTGTTATAGTGAAATATAGAAGGTCACGTTCTCTCATAGTTATCGAACAAGTGTTGGGAAACTAGCACAATGAATTCACTAACTAAGGAACAAAATTAACACATGTTGTGGAGGTGTAAAGAGAAAATAAACATTTCTTATGAGATGAACATGCTTCTGCTATATTGATTCCCAAGTGTTGTACAAGACCACGTCATAGGCAACCACAATATTGGGAACAAAGTGAGCTACTTGCTACGGGATACCCCCAAATGGACATGAGAGTTACACTAAGATGGAGACACAAGAGTCTTCCTATGGTGGAGATGTGAGGATCTCAATTTTTCAGAGAGACTTTATGCCCACACTGACCACTTCGATTGACACATACTGATATGATAAGTGTTAACGTATGCTCTTATGTTACTAGATAGTGAGAAGGTTTCATGATGATATTCGCAAGAGAGTAGAGTGACTATTCAAACCATAGAAGACATATACACCAGTGAGAAGAGGAGTGAATCGAGAGGGATCCCAACTCTGGGATGCCTTACATGGAACTTGACACCACACAGGTAAACTTTACGACAGTGCCTGCATAGGCATAAGTGAGCAGATGTTGTCCATTTAAATAAAAGGTTCTATAAGAAACTCATCGGGTATAGTCCTTTTTTGAGAATTTCGGAGAGCGAGTGGGGAAGTATTAATCCTAGAGTTATTACCCAGTTCAAGGACGTAATTATGGAGCTCAATCCCATAAGAGGTTGTAAATAAGAGAATTGGTAGTATAGTGGATTCACGAATAACGGGTCTCGTTCAAAGAGTAGGTACATGCAATGTTTTGTGATTCAACATTTTGTTAAGACCATGTTTATGAGATCTATTTAATATGGATGTACATATATAATATACAACAAATAAAATCTTTGTGTTGTTCATGATGATGCTCTAATAAGTGACTTACTTGGTGAATTTAGGTTGACAGGGCAATAGCTTAATCGATGCCCCTCTACTCCACATCCCTAACATACGTTGGTGACATACTGGCATACTACATGATCTGGTGGTGCAGTGACATTAATAGGAACAAGGATACTCCCCTTAGCAACAAGTTCTACCAATCTCTCCATGGCTCGATACGTTCTCCTAACAAAATCTTGGGCCATCTCCCTCAAATTCAATGGTGGGGTCATTCCCTCCTTAGTGTTTCAAAATCATGAATTACTCATCTTGAGATTAATACATGGCGTGGAAATTGGCTCCCTATCTAGAGCTCTACCGCACGATCTGGAGTATCAAAGAAGGGTGAAATTCCAAAATGTCCAAATAGCCTACAAACTACAACCTGTCTACGGAGCCTCTAAATACTTTCCAATATCAAACACAACCTATAACCTGTCTCCGGAGCCTCTAAATACAACTGAAGAGTAATGTAGAAATGCCGGCAACAAGGTTGCGGCTATACCTTAAAATACAAAGTACACGATAACCTAATGACACAGGACCCCAAAATGAAGTGGGGATCATCAAATTAGCTGAAAGGTTCGTACCACTATCACTTATCACTGCCGCCTAATGTGGAACCACCTGCATCCATTAAAGATGCAGCGCCCCCGGCAAAAGGGACGTTAGTACTGTCGAATAGTACTAGTATATATAACTAAAAGTCCTGTTTCAAAATAGAATGTCCATACAGGCAAATACAACACATAGAGAACAACAAGTCGCAATCAACAATATCCAAATAACCAATTGAAACATAACGATTTCAAAGGCATGAAAATAGTATACATATATATATTTTTGGTCGGGAGATCATTAGCACCCATTACCACCGTCTTTGTTAGCACGGAGTCCGACCATGCACGATCGGCTAGGTTATCTCCCCACGGGCGATGTGGTTTGACATATGATGCGAAAGGAAGTTGTTACTAGAGTAGTACCACCATGTGCGCAACATGGAGTCTGATCTCCACCCGATCAGCTAGGCTTCCTTCCCACATAAGCCGTGTGGGTTGGCTTTTTTCCTTTCCAATTCACAGGTACCAGTTTCATCCAAATTTAGGGGAATAATCACAATTTCATCCCAAATAACAATCCACCCCTACGCCGGCACGTGTAGTTTCAGGTGTGGGCCTTATGACCCACCCTTCCTCGGTTTTGCTAATGATGCTCCCAAAAACATTTTTATACTCAGTTTGTACACAAAGGTAACACACATATATAGAAATGTATTCATCTCAGAACCTTTCACATTGTACAACTCTTTTTTTAGCATTTTCAGCCTCTCACCATAACAATGTTCCATTGGCTCTTTGGGCCTTTCACAAGTTTCATTATTCATGGCACGATGGCCGCATTTTCTTTATATCCCAGAATTTCACTCCATTTAGTTTCAAGGATCACCACCAGATACCAGTACATAGGAAACTCCAGAAATCATATACCTTAAGTGTGTTAATAATGGAACTTTTAACACAAAGGGTTCTTCCCAAAGAAAGAGATATACCAACCAGCAATAAGAACACACATTAAAGTCGTAAACAAGCAGTATCCCAATTCATTTTAAAACATCTTTATAGATTATTAACAATGAAACATACTCAATCAAGTCATAAATTACACGTAGGAGCAATTAGGATTATTAAGCATATCGAGTTTTCCTAACCCAATTGGTATCCTGCTTTTCATTTACCATACAAATCAAAGCCATACCAACTTAATAAACAAACCATACTTTAAACATATAACTTTTCATATAAAGCTCATTCAGAATAGTCAAGTTTATATGTTTATAAGGGGGTAACCCGGGATGTAGAAGTAGGGATTTTGAGCCGACTGTACTTAAACTTTACGGAAACATTATGGAATTGAATTCTGAGAGAGGAGGTTTAGCCAACATACCTTAATTGAGTTTTCTTTAGAGCTTTTAGACGATCCAATTTTTAGCAACTTCAATCCATTCTAACCATATAACAAAATTGAACCCGGAATTAGTAGGATGGTCGTAACTCTAGCTCATTAGAGCGTTTTTCCAAACACTAGGTGTGCATTACTGTTCTTAGGTCCTTTTATGAAACATTATGCATTCTTTCCACCCATCCCTAGTTTACAATCTTCTTCCTACTTTAGGTATACATGCATGCAAGAAACTTACCCCTCCCCACACCCAATATTTACTACACCAATTATTCCTATTTTTACTAGATTTGTGAATTTAGAGTACGTGGTATAGATTCTTACCTCTATAGTGCAGTCCTAGGTTGCTTTCTTTGAATAATCTTCAAATTTCAAGCAAGAATTGAGGGGTATTGGATGAGTATCGCCTTCTCACTCTAAAGCTCATTCTCTCACTGTAGTTATCAGAAAAATATGATGAAAAATGGCCTAAGGGGGTGTTTTAACGGAATGTGGGTCGGGTTTTAAATTAATAAAATGGGTGCCCCGACACAGGTTTGCGGTCGCATAATGGCCTCCAGGATGATGAGCTTTCTGACCGAGTATGTGACAACTATGCGGTCCAGATACCTGTTCTGCGGTCGCATAATGTACCGCAGAACTCCCTTCGCGAAACCCAGGAGAGGTTATGCAGCCAATATGCGGTCCGCATATTGATTATGCGATCGCATAGTCGACCGCAAAACTGGCCTCAATTTTGGTCAGGTTTTCTGCTTCACTATTCGGCCATTATGTGGTCCGCAGAGTGATTATGCGACTGCATAATTGGCCGCAGAAATGCGTAAGTCTGAGAAAAATTTTCTTCTTAGTCCGTAGGGTACTGTTAAGTCCAAAATATTTGAACCACGACAAGTATCTACTATAATAACTGCAGGAATCTAACTTGGCACTACGAAATACCGAGATTTTGGTTAAGAATTTTACGGGTGCTTACACCCAGCATTCTTTAGACCAAACAACATCATTTCATAGCAGTACACCCCCCATGGTGTAATAAAAGATTTTTTCTCCGCATCTTCTTCATCCATCCAGATCTGATGATATCCCGCGAAGCAATCCACAAAGGATTGAAGTTCATGCTTGGTGAAAATGTCGATCGGTATGTGTATGTTGGGTTGTGGAAAATCATCTTTGGGACTTACTCTATTTAGGTCTCGATAATCGATGCATACTCTGACTTTCCCATCCTTCTTCGGAACTGACACGATGTTAGCCAACCAAATTGGATATTCAACCACTTTGAGAACCTTAGCTTTGATCTGCTTGGTGACTTCTTCTTTGATTTTCAAACTCATATCCGGCTTGAATTTTCTGAGCTTCTGCTTTACTGGCGGACACGTTGGATTGGTAGGTAGTTTATGAGCCACTATTGATGTGCTCAAACTAGTCATGTCATTATAAGACCATGCGAAAATGTCTTCATATTATTTCAGGAAACGGGTGTATTCTTCTTTCTCTGATGGTGACATGTGAATGCTTATGTGAGTTTCTTTGACTGTTTCAGAATCTCCCAAGTTGACTATCTCAGTTTCTTCTAGGTTGGACTTAGTATTGTTCTCAAAATTCTCAACTTCTCTGACAATTTCCTCAGGTATTATATCCTCTTCTTCTATTTCTTCTGAGTCACTATCCTTATGTTGCGTTTTCTCATTACATGTCACAGTTGTCGGTTCATCAAAATTGTAATGCTGTAGAGAGAAAAATGTAGAGGATAGTAATAAATAATAAAATATCAAACCATTGATAAGTATCAAGATGTCAAACAAAAGGCGATTTTAATGATTCAAACAATGTTTCAAAACAAAATATTGAAAATGTTTTAAAAATTCACATAAAATTTGTTTTCAAAATAAATGACACTAGCAGCCAGGCTACCCCGAAACTCGGCAGGCCCTTGATGGCGTGGCAGTCCAGTTCTTGAGAAAATCTCCCTTCTCCACTGTCTGGATGACGAGACCTTCCTTCTCCTCAACTATTACACTGCAATCCATGTATTCATCTTCCAAGAATAGATTCCTCAAATTGGCTAGCGCTTCATCTTCTTCAGATCCTCACATGATATCAGCCTGATGGAAGGATTGGCTCAGATGCGGTATCGGCTGCTCGAGAGGGTAATAAGGACCACTCCATGGTGGCGATCAGTTCTGATACTCGCGACAGGTGTATTGATATCCCAATCCAAAGGTCGTGCTGTGATGTTTTAATTGTATTGGCTTGGTGATCCCTTGGAGATTCTTGCCACGACCTTTGTAAGGTTCATACCCTGTCCATTCTAATATGATTTCTATCTTGCTACTCTACCATTTATCCTTCTCGATTGTGTTAACACGCTCAATACGGTGGTAAGTCTCTCCTCCTAGCTTCCTTCTATTCTCCACAACCAGAATAGTCTGATTGGTGTAAATAGGGTTACTCCCGTCTCCATGAATGATCATCTCCTGATGATTCCATTCGAACTTCACAGCCTGATGCAGAGTAGACGCTACAGCCCCGACGACGTGTATACATGGTCTTCCCAATAGCAGATTGTATGAGGCAGATATGTCGAGCACTTGGAATTCAACATCAAACCAAGTTGGGCTCATTCGTAAATAGAGATTGGTTTCTCTGATCGTGGCCATTTGAGACCAATAAAACGCTTTTACATTCATAGTTCCTGCTCGTATCTCATGCAAACCTTTACCCAATATCTTCAAATAGTCAGCGGATAGATGTTGAGACTTGAACCCCCATCTATCAAGACCCTGGCAATAAATTTATCTTCACACTGCACTGTGATATGTAGCGCCCTGTTGTGACATAACCCTTCTGGTGGAAATTCATCTTCATGGAAAGTGATCTTATGGCTTTCCAATACTTGTCCTACCATGTTAGCCATCTCCCCACTGGTAATGTTGTTGGGTACATAAGCCTTGTTCAATACCTTCATCAATGCGTTCCTATGTGCTTCAGAATTTTGCAGTAGTGATAGAATGGATATCTGAGAAGGGGTTTTATTCAGATGGTCAACCACAAAATACTCTCTCGCTTGCACCTTTCTCCAAAAATCATCCGAGCCAGTTTCAATGATAGGCTGTTTAGAAGCGGCTTCTTTACTTGTCCCCCCCAAATTCTTAGGCATGTATATCCTACCAGTTCTGGTCATAGCCTGCGTTGTACTAGTTTCTTCCATTTTCCATTTTCCTTTCCTTCTTGCTTCTGTGGTGTAGTCCTAGGGTACAACATTGAAATTAAAGGATGGTGTGGGTGCTATAGTTACGTGAATGACGCAGTCACTTCTACTTCAAATGGAGCAGGCATGGCTGAAGGTGTTGTGACTTCAACCTCGAGTGGAGTTGGCGCATTTACCTCAACCTCAATCGGTGACTGTATATGTACCACGATAGGTGTGAGAGTGACTGGAGGCATTTTGGGATCATCTCCTTCTCGAATGATTCCAATTGAACCCTCTGGCCCTATTCTTCATCAGTTTCTACTACATTCACCCCCTCGCCCCTGTGATCCGGGAGGGGATTGTTGCGGACATTAGGTGCAGTCTCCTTCGCCTTTATAAATTTGGTATCAGTCAACATTTGGATCTTGTCCTTCATAGTGTGAAATTCATAAATAATGTGACCCTTCATGCCCGAGTGGTAGGCACATGTCTTGTATGGATTGACCCATTGAGAGGAATTTTCCATGGCAACAACGGGAATGGGAGTGACATAGCCGTCAACTTTCAATCTCTCATACAACTGGTCGATGGGTTCAGCAATAGAGGTGTATTTTCTGGGCAGTCTGCGGTTGAAATTTTGTCTGGGTTTTTGATAGTTTTGGCAGGCTGGTGATGAGTTGTAATAAGCTGGGTGGGTGTTGTAAATATGGTAATTTTGGCGGGTTGTGGATATCTGGGAGGTAAAGGCTGATATATGGGTGGAGGTGTTTGGTATATGAGAGGAGACTTCGGACCTTGGGCTACAATCACAACCCATACTTCCTTCTTTTTGAATATGTCTCCTGGCTGCAAGGTTTTGTTCGTCGCTTGTAATGCCTCGAAATTTGTTACCATCCCGCTTTTGATTCTCTATTCTATTCTTTCTCCCAATTTGATGATGTCAGAGAATTTATGATTTTCAATAACCATTAACCTCTCATAATATTGCGGATCCTAGGCCCAGACAAAGAACTTGTTCATTTGTTCTTTTTCCAATGCCGGCCTTACCGTTGCAGCTTCTGATGTCCACCGAGTAGCATACTCGCGAAAAGTATCTGTTGGCTTCTACTTATGATTTTGGATATATAAGACATATGGTGCATTCTCTGTATTGAATATGAACCGATCTATGATATCTGTCCATGCTTACCCAGTTAATCCACTTCTTTGGATTTTGATTGATATACCAGGATAAGGCCTGTCCAGTGAGTCTCCTCATGAATAACTTCATGCAGATTCTTTCATCTTTACCAACCCTTACAAGCTTGTCGCAATATGTCCTCAGATGCACCTTTGAATCACCTGTTCCGCCGAACATTTCAAACTTAGGAGGTTTGTAACCCTTTGGTAGTTCTACGTCCGACATAATGCAGAAATCCTCATAGTTCAAACCTTCGTTGTCTTTACCACCTTCGACGCCTTGGATTCGACTTGTAATCTTCTTAAGTTCCTCCATCATGTTCTTGATGAGCAGGTCCTTCTCGGCGGATTCTGATGTGTACGGGGTTTGTTATGAAGTGTGGATAAGGTTTCTACGTATATGGGGTTACTTTGGTGGACTCTATGGATTTAGATGTAGTGGTGATCATTGGTTGAGTTCTGGGGATCAGGGGTAGGCTGTGGTGTGTTTTGAGGAGTATGGTAGGTGGTAGTTTGTAGGTACTGGGTTGGATGGTGTTAGTGCTATAGAGGAGTTGGTACTGGTGGAGGATTAGGATTTTAGGGAGGCGTGGCGTATTGATTAGGTGGGCAGGATTTTGCGGGTGCTGGTTTTGAGTGTTTTGAGGAGGTGTTGGGTTTTGGGCGTTTTGTTGGTTGATGTCTGGGACATTCAAGGTGAGGGAGAGGTTTTCCAAGTTACGAACCTGCTTAAGTTCCCCTTGATAAATCTTCAAATTTCCTTGATAAACCTTTCTTTTCTCTAACCGCAAAACTAAGTCATTCTGCGCTGGAGTACTTTGACCATCTGAAGTTTCGACATTCTCTGCATGTGTAGTGTTGTCTTTCCTGATACCACTAATATCGTCCATCTTAGCCTTTCTTTGTTTCTTAGGATCACTTGGAGGAGGAGAAGGTGGAGGACCTGTAGATCTGGTATGATATTCCGATGATGCCAGTATGCACAAACCAACCTTAGGGGATGAGAATAAACAAAGAAAGAAGAAAATCAAAAGGTAAACAAGTCAGCAGGGAATATTAGAAAGATATTTGCAGTATTTAAACACGTATTGCGAAATTATAAGTTTACGTCCTAATTTGGGGGACCTCATTGTGCCCTAGGTAGGACTAACGACATATAGATTTGGATAAAATTCAATGCCGATAACTGCATCATTTCATTAATATGATAAATGGACCTAATCCCTACTAAAACGACAATAATTATAAAGAGTCATTAGTGGCATTTTCCTTATTACAATCAAATTTTAAAACGAATCTAAAATAAGTAAATATCAATCCTAATCTACTCGGTCCCAGAGGGACCTTCTCTAAGATTGGCCTTATTAGCCCCATCAATGAGATTCACCAGGTCGCGCACGTCCAACAACAAATATACCCTTTCTAGATTCCCTCCTTCATTGCCTTTTGCGTTCTGACATTCCGAGACCCTTTTCCTCATCTTTCCCTCAAGTTCCATCAAACCCTGTTCCAAATACTCCAACCTTTCTTTTGATTTAGTAGTGATTCCCCTCCATTTGTTGATTGCTTCCATGTCCACTTTATGTTGTTCCAAATGCCTAACTTCAGACTTGAAGACCCTTTTGCGCAACCTCCTATATTTGACTTGTTCTTCAGCAGCGTTGTCTATGACCCTATTCCTCACATCAACCCCTGATGTCACTTCTCCTACTATGTCATCGACCAACCATGATGGTTAGGAGTACACATATCCGACATGATATCGGTATGGCTCGATGGTATCTTTCTCCATAACGATCTTTTGATGCCACATGTGCTGTGCCTCAAATTTGAATGGAATGACATTCCCTTGGAAGTCTACTTTGTAATGAGCCATTTTGGAAACTCGTGGTATAACCTGTTTTCTACCAGCTTGCCTCATAAGTCTGATAGGAGCATAAGGATAGATCCCCCTCAATCCGATTAGCACTAGATGAGTAACATCTCTTGACCTGATGATGAACTCACTACTAGGGAACCACTCGAACATCCAATGGACCTTGTCATCAGTCAAATTGCTAAAGAAGTGTACCCAACTCACAACGTTTCCGGGTTGTGCAAACCTGTTCGGGATAAAAGTCATTCTCTTCAGATCGTGATAAGCTATGTGGTCATTCCAAGGTCACCGCGGTAATTCTTGACGGTATTGTCCTCTCTGAAGGTGTTCCAACAACCATATTTGCAGCAACATATTGCAATCCTTAAAATGCCTATATCCTTTCTTGCAACGGTCTAAGGCTCGGTACATCTCAACCACGATCATTAGGACAATTGTTGATACCCAATTTTTCCTCAAAATTATTTTAAACTTGCCTATATACCTTCAAAATCAGTTTTTATAACAATTGCTATTTTTTCTATAATTTTTCCCATATTTTTATTAATTTACCCAGTGTTTTATCTCTAATAATTTATAGTAAATTGTATTACAAATAATTTCAAAACATTTCGTGATTTAATATATCATTTTTGGTCTTATTAAGACCAAATTTATTTCACAAACTAGCCGAATTGGCACCATTTGATTATAATTGCAATAACTTTGCAATTATACCCTAATTACTTATTTCTATGTTAATTTTGCTCAATAATTAGTCATTTATATTTTTAATACTAATTAATCATTTTAGCTTTATCGATTAAGCAACAATTTCATTTTTTATAATTATTAGCCATTTTCTATAAAATATTTATCTACTTCTAATTGGGCATTTAACTTATAGCCATTTTAATTCCAATTTCAGTCTTATTTACCCAAACCCACAGCCCAACCAAATTGACCCAACAACCTAAGGCCCAAGTCCTAAGCACCCGACCTAACCCCCATACTTGATCTGAACCGTTGGTCATACGAGATCGACGGTCCAGATTCAAGTTACCATAATTAATTCAACCAAACCCCCAATCGACCCCCCATTTCCCAAGCCCCGTCTCTCTCTATCCCTCTCTGTTACTCTTTAGCTCTCTCTAGAAGCTTCCTTGGATTCTCTCCTCCGATGGGTTCTGTTCACCTTCTCCGGCCGGTTCTCTCACCGGGAGCTATGGTTCTTCACCACCTCTTTGTTACCTACCCACTTTACACCGGTCCAGTGATACTCTAGGGCTCTCAGGCAAACCTGGAGCGGTCCAACTCATCTCCCATGGTCCTATGCCACTTTCCGGGCTCCCCGGGCATTTGAGTAAGGATTATAACCTGTTCCGGCTTAGGCCAGTGCCGTCTTTGAGGTTCTTCCTACTTCTCTGGGTTCCACGAAACCCTAACCCTATGTCTTTCGATTTATTCTAGATTTACTTTAGATCTATAGTATTACGAATCTTTTTTCTATATTTTTCTCTGAAAACTTTCATCTTTAAACGATCTTTCAATTTTAAAACTAGGATTTCATAAACCCCTTTCAAAAATCGATTTTCCTTTTACTTTTGCTTTAATGTTATTCTATTCTTTTCTCTGTTAATGCGATTGATTCAAAGCTTCTTACGGAAAACCCTAATTTTTTAGGGTTTTAGTTCGTCTTATTTGCTATGTTTGGCCAATCTGTATACTTCTTCTAGACTCTCTATGTGCTCTATGTTTCTTACTCTAATTCATGGTTAGGGTTCCTAAATCTCTACTGTTCCTCCCGCTTAGGGTTTCTCTGAACTCTGGTGCTGATTATTGTTTAATAGGTCTGATTATTGATTTAATGGTTTTTTATCTGATACTCTCTACTGACTCTGTGTATCTCTTTGCATAGTTGTGATATTTCCCTTGAACCTATGATTTTGTATGTTCTATACTGATTTTTCAATCTGTTTCCTTGATTGTGTGATACTTTCCTTGATTATGCCTGATTCCCTGTGATTTCAATTACATTCGAGATTCCCTCGACTAATTTTCAGAATTAAACTCATACTTTTCTTTGTGAATATGCTATCAATTTTTAGTGTGTACTTTCCTTAATTATGTGTTATGAACCTAGTCTTTATTACATACTCCATGCTTTTACTACCCTTATTATAGTAAAATCACTCTAGTTGATTCGTTTCCCTGATTTAACTCTGATTGGCCCGTTTGAACTTGATCCCTAATTAAAGGGAGTCCAGGCCTTTAATTGATACTGATTGGTTATTATTTCCATAATTATGTTAAACTACTTACTCCTTACCTTATTTTCTTTACTCGTTTTCAGAATTATAAAGACCTTACTCTCTTTAGCATAAGACACCAAGAGATACACGAACCCATACACACAAAACATCACTCATATTGCTCTGAACTCTCACTTGCTTTGCTGCATATTCTCTCTTGTTCCTCTCGCTACTCATTCGGCTGAAAGCCAGGACTGAGTAACTTATTGCTGCTCTGTTTCTCTGCATACTACTGTCCTATTTATCAACTTCTCTGCACCTTGTTGTTCTATTCTTACTCTTAACTGGTATGTTTCTAGTTTAAGTTTATAGCATCCTACTCAATGTGTTTCTGTTTGTACTAAGGTTCCTGTTCTTCCTCTTATGCTTCTACTTATGGTTCTGCTTCTTGCCTTGCAGCTGGTATATTTGCTTTGTCCATGTGACCTTACTTTCCTTCTATGTTTAGCATGTCTACTTGTCTATGTGATTCCCCTTTCCCTTTAGGCTAACATGTCTATTGTTGTTCCTTATATGTTTCCATCATGAATCTTCTTGACTCCCAAAACTATGAGCATGTACCCCCCTAATACATAGTTATTATGTAAATCCTAATCCTGGACCTAATATGTGACTCTGTTTGACACCCCCTCAATCTAATGCTGGTAGATTCCTGGCATGAACATTTTGTGATAATTAGGCTGTGACTGTTTAAACCCTATAGCACTATCCTGAGGACTATTTGTGTGAAAGTCTGCTTCTACTATGTGACTTACTTGTCCCCAGTTCCCCCTATCCTTGTTTGTCTGGCTTCCTAAACCATGTATGTTCTGGGTTGCTGATTGTCCTGTTTCTTTCTTCTTCAAACCAGTTTTCATAAAACAAACTCTCATGTTTTTCTATGAAGCTATTTTCAAAACAGTTATTTCAAAAGCTACTTTTCAAACTCAACTCTTTTTTAACTATAGGCACATCTCACTACTCTTAGTTCCAAGTTCAGCCCCCTTCGTGTGAGCACTGCCTTGGGACCATTTGAGTACCCTTTAAACTCTGACACACAAGGCTGGCATTCCACACTGCACTTACTCATTCCTGGCTAGGGCACTTGGGTGTGAGCACTGCCTGGGATCCTCTGAGATCCTTAGGAACTCTGACACACCTGAGTTATAAAGGGTCATGTCATATGGCATTGTTGGATCTGAGGATTTGGGCTTATTGTTAAGCTCCCTATAGGGTAACTTCTTAATTTCCTTATTTACTTATGAAATTTATGCAATGATGTTCTATAATAATTAATTGTAAAAAATACGATTATGGGATGGATAGTGAAATGGGCGGGGTTATGCATGCTTAGTATAATTACGGGTAGAAACCATGCTATAGGATTTATTTTGTATATGTGTGCAATAGTCACCATGCTTAGGAATACTTGCCGTGCATGCATTAGAGAACATGTTTTAGGCCCGTTTATCTCAGCATCTTTTCCATACTCATGCCTCACTTAGAAATCCTGTTCGTAGTTAAATAACTATAAAAATGTTTGTTATGTTACTTTCTCTGCATCTTCACGATCACCATGTCTAGAAATCCTGTTTTAGGTTTAAAAAAATTAATCGTCAATATTTGCATTAGAGACCATGTTACCTTAGGATTCATTTTGAGCATGCTCATATTATCTATGCAAAACTCATGTGTTAAGGACATACTGCTATTTGCATTAGAAATCATGTGCTAGGTTCAGAAACTTAACTACACTTCGGTATTTTCTGTTTCGAGTCAAAAGGATGTGTAATAAGTAAATTCCGCCCTAAGAAAATAATAGAACGATTTCTGAAAACGTTTTGGGCATTTAGAAAAGCTTGCATAGGCTTGCATCATTCTACACCCTTTATGCATTTAGATATCCTGTTTTGTAGGACACTGCATTCACATTAGTTTAAATACTCACTCTTTTACCACGACTAAGTCTACACAGGATAACTGGAGTATTTTTTAACCCGCCTAGGCAAACCTTAGGCATTAAGTTTATTAAAACTGGAAAAACTGTCTCTTTGTTTTTTTAGCTAATTACAGATCAGAATTCATAGCCTAAAACTGGTAAAAAGACCTCTTCTGAAACTCAGTAATCAGACTGCCCCATTACTGTATTCTCACTTAGACATCTTGCCTTAGGTTCTGAAATTCAAAGACCTCTTTGTGTTTGAGTCGTGCTAATTATGTGTATTAATTTGTAGAGGAATTCATGATCCTCATATCTGTCTCTATATGTTTCCATGTATTTGCAGTCCTAGTTGTTTTGTTTGTCGTTTAGCATTGTGTCCTTTAAACCTAGGGGTTCTGCCTAGTACCTATCCTTTAGAATAGTAGTCCTAACCTCCTCCAGGACTGATAACATGGGACGAGTAATAGCACGCAATAGAATGCGTGACCAACATACGCTTTAATTACCTTCACGGGGTGGGAAGGGTAGAATATGGATATGATGACCGGTGCGCTAATACCACGTGTAGCCCCTTTTCGTGGAGTGATTACTGGGTATTACATTGATGTGATCCGTATGACTTTAAACCTAGTACATTTTCTCAAATGTTTACTTTTATTTTCTTTTTCAAACTTTCAATAAAACTCCAATACTTGTTTGAAATCCCCTCTTATGTGAGCCTTGCTTGTTATTTGTTCATTGTCCGAATTCACGAAACCATTTGGCCGGGACCCACAGTTGTGGATCCTGATGGGTGCCTAACACCTTCCCCTTGGGATAACTTCAAGCCCTTACCCAATCTCCAGTAATGCAAACTAGTTCATGAGTTAACTACTCAAGGTGCCCTGACGCACCATAAAATCGTTAGGTGGTGACTCTTCCTTCAAAAGGAGTTTGTACAAAATGTCAAGAACCCGATCTCCGCACCTATGTTTTTGGGGGCGAGGAAAGAAGGGGGCGCGACAGCATGGCGACTCTTCTGGGGAATTTAGGCTTTTACCATTTCGAATTGTTTCATGAATTCATGCCTTTATTTTAATACTTGCACCCTTTCCTTTTCCCTTTGCATGCAATTAATTGTTTACTTCAAGTATTTATTTCCAAACGTAACTGACATGTCTCTTTGTTTCCTTTTTGTAACTGCTTGAAATCATTATTACATTTTTTACCGCTTTCTTTAAAGTGAAAATACGTGACAACTTATTTTAAATACTTATTGCATAAATCATGCTCAACATTCATACTCCACTCGTTCCAAACAAAATACTATAGAAACACTTGATGATTGGTTGTTCCCTTCCTATATTATCACCCTCTAAATTCGGAAAGGCTTATTAGTGGTAAAACCAGTCGATCAACGGTGCAGTCGACGGTTCCGTGCCTTTCTCCTTTGAGTTGTCCGCTCAAAGGTACTAGTCTAAAACCCCATAGAAACCTTACTCTGTCGAACTGTTGCATGCATCATGGTAAAACCTAGTCAAATCTAAAGTGATGTCCACACGATAGCTTTTAATATAGCCTTATCCAAAAGTTCACCGGGTTTCCCTGAACCCAAACGGACGCCCTCACGTTCTGTGCATTTATTTGGAGAACTAAATGATTCCTGCTAATTATTGATGTTAAATAGTCGAGTCCGGTGGGGGTAAGGGCCTAACCTATTTATTTTGCAGAAAAAGAAAATGAGGCACGAAGTCCCCAGATTCGGCATGGTCTCCAACATCCACCCAAAATTGTTGAGTTGGTTGGAGGATTTATACTCTAACGACAAAGCTATCATCATGAAACACTTGGGTAATCTACCATCACTTCTGGAAATCCAGTCTAACAAAATGATAGTAGAGGCTACTACCCTGTTCTGGGATCGCGAAAGATCTGTGTTCCGCTTTGGGAGCATCGAAATGGCACCGTTGGTAGAAGAGATAGGGGGTTTGCTAACCTTGTATGGGAAACTCCGGGGTTGATAATGCCTGAGAACCGCACAGGCAGAAGTTTCCTCAAAATGATGGGTTTGAAAAAGGATGCGGAGTTGGTATGTCTGGAGGATTTGTACATTCCTTTTGATTACCTGTACGAACGGTATGGCTATAGCAAATCATACCATACCTACCATGACGAGTTTGTTATCACCTCTCTGGGACACGTCCATCGCTGAGTGTTCGTGTTTATGGTCTGTTGTTGGGATTGATCGTGTACCCGATAAAGAAAGAAAGGATCCATACCAGGATAGCCATGGTAACGAAGACCGTAATGGAAGGGTTAAATGGGAAATATTTCAGCATTGTGCCCATGATCGTTTCACATATGTACCAGGCTTTAGAAAAATGTCTACAAGGAGAAAAACATTTCGAAGGTTGCAATCTGTTACTCCAACTCTGGCTTGTAGAACATCTCCAAAAAGGGGAATATCGACAAGACATCCACCGCCGAATATGGGATGACCACATCGCTTTCCATCACCCAAAGTTAATGAACTATATACCTGACATCTTCGCTCAACCTGAGGACGCCGAAGGATGGGTCGAGCTCTTTGATAACCTGACTGAAGAACGGGTTCAGTGGATGTTCGAATGGTTTCCAACGGATGGGTTCATCATTCGATCTCGAGATGCATCATTTCTGGTATTGATTGGTCTAAGGGGGACCTACCCTTACGTCCCTCTTCGAGTTATGAGGCAGGCAAGAAGGAAACAAGTCATCCCTAGGGTCGAGAAGATGAGCCATCTCCGAGCCGACTTTCAAAATAATGACAGTCCTCACAAGTGCCAAGCTCAACACCTATGGCACTACAAGGTTATACTCGAGAAAGACACCATCGAGCCGGACATGTATCACGCCGGTTATACCCCTTTCTATTCGGGTTGGTTAGAAGAAGACCTAGGTGGTCAGAGCAAGCCAGGGTACGACCGAAGTCACAGGGTCATAGATGAAAGAGCTGAAGCACAAGTCAAGTTCAACCAGTTGTGTAAAAGGATCTAGGAAAATGATGATGATTACCACAAGATACATGAGTCCAACAAAAGACTGATCGGGGAATGGAAGGACATGTCTATTAGCACCAACAAAAGGATGGGATATTTGGAATGAGGTATAATCGATTTGGAAGGAAAGTTCATCAAAAGGGTTGAAGACTATCCAAAGGTTGAAGGAGCTGTAGAGGATATTTAGTCAGAACTTATCTGCTGCTGAGACTTCGTGAGCTGGGAAAGCTGCTAGAAAAAAGCAGGAATGCCGAATTTGGGGAAGGTCCTTCTGGGACCAAGTAGATAGGAATGTATTTATTTTTCCAACAATGTAATAAGGCCAATGGCCATTAGTGATTTTTATTTTTCGTCTGTCGTTTCGGGATTCGTCTATTTTATTATCAATAAAATGAGGCATTTAGCATTTTAAGTTCTCCAAATTAATTTCTCGCTAGGCCTACCTCGGGCGCAAAGAGGTCCCTAACTTAGGACACGCTTTCATTTCCGCATTATGTGTTTAAATACCGAAATATTCTTTTCATAATCCTCACTAACTTGGTTACCTTTTGTTTTTATTTTTTCTTACTCCCCTCCCCAAAGTTTAGTTCGTGCATTCTGGCATCATCAGTCTATAGCACAGATCAGAAGGCCCTTCCATACAGATTTTAATCAAGGGGGCATATCTCAAGAACTGGTCTATCAAGACAACCAAAGCCCGATGAGCCTCCGGGTAGCAAGGCTAAAACAAGCATTATTTACTGTTTTATTTACTAAATGATTTTCCTACATTTGTTTTTAATTTCTGCAATACAGATCTTCAATGTTCAAAATAATTATTCAATCTATCAAAGCATCTTCTAAATTTCTCTTACGAAATCTGATATTTATTGCTATTGTTTTCCCTCCTTACTTTATTTATACAGCATTAATATTACTTGTCTTGATGAACCGATGACTGTGACATGCAATGAGACAACGCAGCAAACATACATTGATTCAGATGAAGACGACATACCTGACGAGATTGTCAAAGAAGTTGAGAATTTTGAGAACAAACCTAAGTCCAAACTGGATGAGACCGAAGTTATCAACCTGGGAGATTCAGAAAACGTCAAGGAAACTCGTATTAGCATTCATTTGTCACTATCAGAAAAGAACGAATACACAGAGTTTCTAAGAGAGTATGAGGACGTATTTGCATGGTCGTATGATGACATGACTGGTTTAAGTACGTCTATTGTGGCTCACAAACTGCCAACCAAATGATAAGTTATCATTTGCCTTATTGGGATATCGCACCACAGTTCGCACCTCAACAGGGGCAACTCCCTATATGCTGGTCTACGGTACAGAGGCTGTTATTCCTGCTGAAGTCGAAGTTTCATCGCTGAGAATTATACAAGAAGCTGAGCTCAGCGAAGCAGAGTGGGTAAAGAGCCGTTATGAGTAGCTAGCCCTCATAGACGGAAAAAGAATGAATGTAGTTTGTCATGGTCAGCTGTATCTGAACAGAATGGCTAGTGCCTTCAACAAGAAAGTCAAGCCAAGACGATTCACACCAGGGCAACTGGTGTTAAAGAAAATCTTTTCACATCAAGATGAAGCCATGGGGAAGTTCTCTCCCAACTTGAAAGGCCCGTACATGGTTCACAGAGTGCTTACAGGAGGAGCGCTCATACTTGCAGAAATGGATGGAGAAGTTTGGCCAAAACTAATCAATTTAGATGCCGTCAAGCGCTACTATTTGTTATCTTCATCTTTTCTCAATGATGTAAATTGAACTACGCCTGACCTGATTCCCGTTTAAGAGGGGATAAGTAGGCAGCCCTATGGGTTCGGTCATAATTCAATAATTTTTTTTATCTTCCCCCATAATTGGAAACTGGGGCAGAATTTTGAGGAGGACCCTCAAAATTCCGAAGCAAGAAGCAGGCCAGAAGCATTCACCCAGCCAACTGGGGCAGAATTTTGAGGGGGACCCTCAAAATTCTGAAGCAAGTTCAGCCGATCGCCGCACGACCAATAGTCAGAAGTATTCATCCATCAAACTAGGGCAGAATTATGAGGAGGACCCTCAAAATTCTGTGGCAAGAAAGGTTGCAATGTCTCGAACCATGTCATGATCGTCGGTTCATCAAAAACTATTTTAGATTATGTACTTATATTATATCATGAATACATATTTTCTTTTGCAACAACTTGTTTAGCGAGAGCTACCCCAATGATGCAAACAACATCATCGTGATCAAGCAGACGAGTCAAGTAAAGTCAACGGGAATGCGAACTAACCTTTCCCCTTTAAAGAACTCACAATTTCTCTTTGGATGCAGGCAAAAAAGGGCCCCCAGAGCATAGCGTCCTCCTGGAGGACGTACGACACACTTCTAAAACCCTTCACATACGCCGATAGTTAGTTTCAACACAAACTAGGCTTCATTATTTGCAACATTCGCAGTAGCCACTTCGCCGCAATTTTTCATCAGCTAAGAGCTCTTACCTGCATTTTATTTCCTGCATAAGGCTACCATTCTGCCTTCCGAGACTAAGCACCGTCTCCATTTTCCCTTTATTTCCTGCACTGCATAAGGCTACTATTCTGCCTTCCGAGGTTAAGCTCTACCTTTATTCACACTTTATTTCCCGCACTGCATAAGGCTACTATTCTTCCTTCCGAGATTAAGCACTGTCTCCATTTGCCCTTTATTTCCCGCACTGCATAAGGCTACTATTCTGCCTTCTGAGACTAAGCACTGTCTTCATTTGCCCTTTATTTCCCACTGCATAAGGCTAATATTCTGCCTTCCGAGACTAAGCACTGTCTCCATTTGCCCTTTATTTCCCGCACTGCATAAGGCTACTATTTTGCCTTCCGAGGTTAAGCTCTGCCTCCATCTGCAATTTATTTCCTGCATAAGGCTACCATTTTGCCTTCCAAGGTTAAGCTCTACCTCCATCTGCATTTTATTTTCTGCATAAGGCTACCATTCTGCCTTCTGAGACTAAGCTCTGTCTCCAGTTGACCTTTATTTCCTGCACTGCATAAGGCTACTATTCTGCCTTCTGATTTTAAGCTCTACCTCCATCTGCACTTTATTTCCTGCATAAGGCTACCATTCTGCCTTCCGAGGTTAAGCTCTACCTCCATCTGCATTTTATTTCCTGCATAAGGCTACCATTCTGCCTTCCGAGGTTAACCTCTACCTCCATCTGCACTTTATTTCTTGCATAAGGCTACCATTCTGCCTTCCGGGACTAAACGCTGCCTCTCATTTACCTTTTAAAGCAACCATCGTCTCTGTCATTATCTACTTTTTTTATTTTTGGGCTAAGCTCTACCCTTTTAATTCACAAGACTAAGCTCTGGCTTGTCAGCATCATACTATTACACTTCTCATGGGCTGAAATATCGCCAACCTATCCAAAGGCATCATCGTTCAAAGGCACCATATTCATGGCCCGAGAACATCATTTCATGGCCCAAAAATCCCTTTTTATCACTCTGAATATCATTATTCAAAGGCATCATGGTTCGAAGGCACCATCCTCATGGCCCGAGAACGTCATTTCATAACCTGCGAATCCCACATCAAGCGATTCATGGCCCAGGACATCATGGTCTAAGGACGTCATCCTCAACATCCAAAGACAACATTCATAGTCCAATGGGAATCTGCATCATGTTTAAATTACACACAATCTATGCTTGTTATTCGTTTGCAGGAAATCTGGCTAAGAACAGCCAACCAAGCAGGAGCGGACCGCTCCAGTTCTCCGAACTACCCTGTAAACCATTTTTTTTGCTCACCTTACCTTGCACCTTGCGTCCTCATTTATGAAACATTACCGACACACTTCGCCAGTAACTCCTGAACTACATACGACCTGATTCCTATAAAACCAGGGATATGTAGGCAGCTCAGAAGCTAGGGACCGGCCTAAATCTTTCATACTATTTTTCACTCGGTCAAAATTGGCCATCATATCTTTACCCGACAACTCTTTCATCCTTTCTGGGTAAAGAGGGGCAGCTGTTGATACCCAATTTTTCCTAAAAATTATTTTAAACTTGCCTATATACCTTCAAAATCAGTTTTTTTAACAATTGCTATTTTTTCTATAATTTTTCCCACATTTTTATTAATTTACCCAGTGTTTTATCTCTAATAATTGATAGTAAATTGTATTACAAATAATTTCAAAACATTTCAGGATTTAATATATCATTTTTGGTCTTATTAAGACCAAATTTATTTCACAAACTAGCCGAATTGGCACCATTTGATTATAATTGCAATAACTTTGCAATTATAGCCTAATTAATTATTTCTATGTTAATTTGTCTCAATAGTTAGTCATTTATATTTTTAATACTAATTAATCATTTTAGCTTAATCTATTAAGCAACAATTTTATTTTTTTATAATTATTAGCCATTTTTATAAAATATTTATCTACTTCTAATTGGGTATTTAACTTATAGCCAATTTTTAATTCCAATTTCAGTCTTATTTACCCAAACCCACAGCCCAACCAAATTGACCCAACAACCCAAGGCCCAAGTCCTAAGCACCCGACCCAACCCTATACTTGATCTGAACCGTTGATCATACAAGATCGACGGTCCAGATTCAAGTTACATAATTAATTCAACCAAACCCCCAAATCGACCCCTCATTTCCCAAGCCCCGTCTCTCTCTATCCCTCTCTGTTACTCTCTAGTTCTCTCTAGAAGCTTCCCTGGCTTCTCTCCTCCGATGGGTTCCGTTCACCTTCTCCGGCCAGTTCTCTCACCGGAAGCTATGGTTCTTCACCACCTCTTGGTTATCTACCCACTTTACACCGATTGAGTGATACTCTGGGGCTCTCAGGCAAACCTGGAGCGGTCCAACTCATCTCCCATGGTCCCATACCACTTTCCAGGCTCCCCGGCCATTTGAGTAAGGATTACAACCAGTTCCGGCTTAGGCCGGTGCCGTCTTTGAGGTTCTTCCTACTTCTCTGGGTTCCACGAAACCCTAACCCTATGTCTTTCGATTTATTCTAGATTTACTTTAGATCTATAGTATTACGAAGCTTTTTTCTATGTTTTTCTCTTAAAACTTTCATCTTTAAACGATCTTTCAATTTTAAAACTAGGGTTTCACAAACCCTTTTCAAAAATCAATTTTCCTTTTACTTCTGCTTTAAATCTATGCTTTTCTCTGTTAATATGATTGATTCAAAGCTTCTTACTGAAAACCCCAATTTTTTAGAGTTTTAGTTCATCTTATTTGCTATGTTTGGCCAATCTGTATACTTCATCTAGACTCTCTATATGCTCTATGTTTCTTACTCTAATTCATGGTTAGGGTTCCTAAATCTCTACTATTCCTCTCGCTTAGGGTTTCTCTGAACTCTAGTGCTGATTATTGTTTAATATGTATGATTATTGATTTAATGGTTGTTTATCTGATACTCTCTACTAACTCTGTGTATCTCTTTGCATAGTTGTGATATTTTCCTCGAACCTATGATTTTGTATGTTCTGTACTAATTTTTTGAATTGTTTCCTTGATTGTGTGATACTTTCCTTGATTATGCCTGATTCTCTGTGATTTCAATTACATTCGAGATTCCCTCGACTAATTTTCAGAATTAAACTCATACTTTACTTTGTGAATATGCTATCAGTTTTTTAGTGTGTACTTTCCTTAATTATGTGTTATGAACCTGGTCTTTATTACATACTCCATGCTTTTACTACCCTTATTATAATAAAATCACTCTAGTTGATTCGTTTACCTGATTTAACTATTATTGGACCGTTTGAACTTGACTCCCTAATTAAAGGGAGTCCAGGCCTTTAATTGATACTGATTGGTTGTTATTTCCATAGTTATGTTAGACTAGTTACTCCTTACCTTATTTTCTTTATTCGTTTTCAGAATTATAAAGACCCTACTCTCTTTAGCATAAGACACCAAGAGATACACAAGCACGTACACAAAAAACAACACTCATATTGCTCTGAACTCTCACTTCCTTTGCTACATATTCTCTCTTGTTCCTTTGGCTACTCAATCGGCTGAAAGCTAGGACTGAGTAACTTATTGCTTCTCTATTGCTCTACATACTACTGTCCTATTGATCCACTTCTCTGCACCTTGCTATTCTATTCTTACTCTTAACTGGTATGTTTCTAGTTTAAGTTTATGGCATCCAACTCAATGTGTTTTTGTTTGTACTAAGGTTCCTGTTCTTCCTCTTATGCTTCTACTTATGGTTCTGCTGCTTGCCTTGCAGCTAGTATATTTGCTTTGTCCATGTGACCTTACTTTCCTTCTATGTTTAGGATGTCTACTTGTCTATGTGATTCCCCTTTACCTTTAGGCTAACATGTCTATTGTTGTTCCATATATGTTTCCATCATGAATCTTCTTGACTCCCAACACTATGAGCATGTACCCCCCTAATACTTAGTTATTATGTAAATCCTAATCCTGGACCTAATATGTGACTCTGTTTGATACCCCATCAATCTAATGCTGTTAGATTCCTGGCATGAACATTCTGTGATAATTAGGTTGTGATTGTTTAAACCCTATAGCACTATCCTGAGGACTATTTGTGTGCAAGTCTGCTTCTACTATGTGACTTATTTTCCCCCAGTTCCCCCTATCCCTGTTTGTGTTTGCTTCCTAAACCATGTATGTTCTGGGTTGCTGATTATCCTGTTTCTTTCTTCTTCAAACCAGTTTTCATTAAACAAACTCTCATGTTGTTCTCTGAAGCTATTTTCAAAACAGTTATTTCAAAAGCTACTTTTCAAACTTAACTTTTTTTTAACTATAGGCACATATCACTACTCTTAGTTCCAAGTTCATCCCCCTTCGTGTGAGCACTGCCTTGGGGACCATTTGAGTACCGATTGAACTCTGACACACAAGGCTGGCATTCCACACTGCACTTACTCATTCCTGGCTAGGGTAC
>ML303977.1:0-66379 GCA_005239505.1 Nicotiana paniculata
ATTTAAGACCATTACATACCTCTACCGGGCCGCGACACTAGTCCGCTATGCCTTTGCCCCTCACATTGCCTCCAGATTGCTCCGAATCTAGCCAAAACCAGTTCAACATCATTAATATACACTCAAGGAACACAACCCAATCGAAAATTATCAATTTAATCAAAAATCTCGATATTCGACCAAACCTGAGCCCTGGGCCCACATCTCATAATTTAATATTTTTTTATATCATTAGAAACCTCGTCCTCCCACGATTCTACACATACCAAGAACACTAAAATTGGACCACAGTTTCCCACTCAAATCCTCAAAAGAAAAATCAATTTCCCATGCACCCTTATTTCCGAAGGATGGGTCAAGCTCTTTGATAACCTAACTGAAGAACATGTTCAGTGGATGTTCGAATGGTTTCCAATATATGAATTCATCATTCGATCACGGGTCGCATCATTTCTGGTATTGGTTGGTCTCATAGGGACCTACCATTACGTCCCTCTTCGAGTTATGAGGCAGGCAGGAAGGAAACAAGTCATCCCTAGGGTCAAGAAGATGAGCCATCTCCGAGCCAACTTTCAAAACAATGACAGTCCTCACATGTGCCAAGCTCAACACTGGCACTCCAAGGTTATACTCGAGAAAGACACCATCGAGACGGACATGTATCATGCCGGTTATACCCCTTTGTATCCGGGTTGGTTAGAAAAAGATCTGGGTGGTCAGAGCAAGCCAGGGTACATCCGAGGTCACAGGGTTGTAGATGAAATGGCTGAAGCACAAGTCAAGTTCAACCGGTTGCGTAAAAGTAGCCGGGAGAACGAAGAGGATCACCGCAAGATACATGAGTCCAACAAAGGACTGATCGAGGAATGAAGTACATGGCTATTAGCGCCAACAAAACGTTAGGATATTTGGAGTGAGGTATAATCGATTTAGAAGAAAAGTTCATCAAAAGGGTTGAAGATTGTCAAAAGGATGAGGAGTTGCAGGGGGATATTTAGCTAGAACTTATCTGCTGCTGGGACTTCGCGAGCTGGGAAGGCTGTTGGAAGAAAGCAAGAATGCCGAATCTGGGGAAGGTTCTTCTGGGACCAAGTGGATAGGGATGTCTTTACTTTTCCAACAATGTAATAAGGCCAATGGCCATTAGTGATCTTTATTTTTCGTCTGTCTTTTTAGGATTCGTCTATTTCTCTTATCAATAAAATGAGGCATTTAGCATTTTAAGTTCTCCAAATCAATTTGTTGCTAGGCCTACCTCGGGAACAAAGAGGTCCCCAACTTAGGACACACTTTCATTTCCTCTTTATGTGTTTAAATATTGCAATACTCTTTTCATAATCCTCACTGACTTGGTTGCCTTTTGTTTTTTATTTTTTCTTACTCCCCTACCAAAGGTTAGTTTGCACATTTTGGCATCATCAGCCTATCGCACCAGATCCAAGGGCCCTCCACCTACTCCTCCCCCTAGTCCTCATAAGGACAAAAACAAAGGCAAAAATAATATGGAAATGTCCTGCGGCATCAGAAAGGAGAATGTGATTAAAAGAGTAGAGGCCACTGATGGCTGAGGTATTCAGGTCCTTCATGAGAACATGTCGTCACTTGAACAAAAATTGCTGAAGTTTCAGGAAGAACTAGATCAGGTCTGGAATCTGGCTAGCTTATCATTTTCCCTCAACGTCCCTGACGTCAACCTTCCAAATTCTCAAAACCCCACACCTCCACAGAATATCCCAAGACAGCACATTACTCCCCCAAAGAACCAAACCCTCCCGGCACAGTATAATGCTTTCCACACTTCAAATAACACCCCACTGCTCATTCCAGAACCTCAAAACCCCACAAAAGACCATTTCCACGCCTATAACAATCCCATCTATGTGGAAACCATGACCCATTCCACTCCATCTATCCCACAGGCGTCTGATTCTGATGAAAAGGATTTACTTATCAAGAACCTGGCCGAAGAGATTAAGAAACTGACTAGTCGAGTTCAGGGTGTTGATGAGACCAAACGGATCGAAGTGTTGAACTATGAAGACCTTTGTATCCAACCTGATGTCGAACTGCCCGAGGGGTACAAACCTCCAAAGTTTGAAATGTTTGACAGTTCTAGTTATCCGAGAGTCCATCTGAGGACCAACTGCGACAAATTGGTCGGCATGGGAAAGGGTGAAAGAATCCGCATGAAGCTATTCATGAGGAGTTTGAACGGAGATGCACTGTCTTGGTACATCGGCTAAGACCCCAAGAAATGGTCAAGCTGGGTAGGCATGGCGTCCGATTTCATGGAAAGGTTTAGGTTCAACATAGAGAGTGCACCAGATGTGTTTTACATTCAGAATTTGAAGACGAAGCCTACAGAAACCTTTCGCCAGTATGCTACTACTGGAGGTCCGAAGCTGCTAAAGTCAGACTTGCTCTGGAAGAAGAACAGATGAACAAATTCTTTGTCCGAGCTCAGGATCCGCAGTAGTATAAATGGTTAATGATGGTTGAGGGCCGCAAGTTTTCTAACATCATCAAATTATGTGAGCGAATTGAAGAAGGTATTAAAAGTGGTATGGTTACGAATTTTGAAGTCTTGCAAGCCACTAACAATGCTCTACAGTCCAGTGGTCTGTCTAAAAAGAGAGATGTGGGACCCGTAATGGTTGCACAAAGAACCAAGTCCCCACTCAAGTACCAAACCTATCCGACACCTCCACTCACATATCATCCCTCACCAAATTACAAAGCATCATTACCAAATTACCAAGCTCCATATCCAAATTACCAAACTCCACTACCTTCCTACCAAACTCCACCACCCACATATCAACCTGCTTCGCCCAAATATCCACAACATGCTCCTATCTACCACACTTATAATTCCGATCCATCTCATTACCAATCCCCTCCTGCATGGCAAAACTTCCTGACCTCATCCCAATTGTGAGCGTCGTCCTCCAAAGCAATATACCGCCATAGCCGAGCCCATTGACCGGCTATATGAAAAACTTAAAGTCGCTGGTTATGTTACACCTATCCCAGCTGCCACCCCTGAGAATCCCTCTTAGTGGGTTAAGCCAAACAAATATTGTGCATACCATTCCGGCATGAAAGGGCACAGCGTCAAGGAATGCCGCTCTGTAAAAGACAAAACATAGGCCCTCACCGACAACAACATTATTCTGGAAAAAGACCCTGGTCCAAACGTTCGCGACAATCTTTTGATAGACCATAAGGGTAGAGGCACCCATATGATTGAAATAGAAGACGATTGGGATCCCGAGGGGTCAATCGGGTTGATCGCAGAAGGCGATAACCCAAAGAAATCCGTAGTCACTCTCAAACCAATCATAGTCCAGATTCAGCCATCTGAGGCACCTAAGGTAAATACTTCTATGTCGTTCGAGTTTGAAGCAGCGCCACCGGCAAAGTCACCAGTGTCGATTGAAGTTGAGTTTGTATCTCCAACAAATACACCAGCTTCGTTCGAGGTTGCAAGCTTTTCACCCCGAACACACATTCCGTTTGAAATAAAGATGGCTACACCCATTCCGGTGGCAATGTCAACCACGCCACTCTTCTACTCAAATGCTATTCCTTGGTACTACACAGCCGAGGCGAGAAGGAAAAGCAAGGCTAGGTCTGAGGAAGCTGTCGTGGCACATGGTATGGCTAGAACTGGTAGGGTCTACACCCTTGAGCATCTGGCCGAGTCGAGTAAGCAGGCCGCCAATCGGCCTCGCCTTATTAAGAGAGGTCCCGATGACCTTTGGAGAAAGATACAGGAAAATGAGTATTCAGTCATCGACTAGCTGAATAAAATACCGGCACAAATATCCATCTTCTCTTTGGTGCAGAATTCCGAAACATACAAGAATTCTTTGTTGAAAGTATTGAATGAAGCATATGTGCCAAGAAAAATCACTAGTGGGGAAATGTCCAATATGGTAGGCCAGGTACTGGAGAGTCATAAAATCACTTTTCATGAGGATGAGCTACCACCTAAAGGCTTGGGGCACAACAAAGTGCTGCACATCACCGTACAGTGCGAGGATCATTTCATGACAAGAATCTTGATCGACGGAGGTTCCAGTCTTAAGATTTGTCCGCTGATAAAACTCAAGAAATTGGTTAAAGGTCTACATGAGATAAAGGATGGGGCGATTAATGTGAAGGCTTTCGACGGTTCCCAGAGGTCCACTATGGGGGAGATCAGTCTATGTCTACAGATCGGACCTACGTGGTTCGAAGTGAATTTCTAGGTGATGGATGTTCCGGCATCCTACAACCTCTTGTTGAGACGACCTTGGATTCATGCTGCTAGGGCTGTGGCATCAACAATACATCGGGCGGTAAAATTTAAATGGAACCACCAAGAAGTGATTATTCATGGTGACGATAGCAACCCCATTTATAGTTGTCAAACTATTCCGATGGTTGACGGGAAAAGGAAGATAGGTGGAGGAACTTATCAACATATTGAACGGGTCAATGCCATCGACAAGGACAAATTATGGGATAACAAGATCGAGAGCATCTTGAACTGGGGAGGATACGAGCTAGGCAAAGGGCTCGGTAAAAACCTCCAAGGGATCACGAAGCCTATAAAGCTCAAAGAGCATGGTACCACTTTCGGTCTGGGGTATGAGTACCCCTGGCAGGAATTCAACGACTGGTTTCCACCATGGCCGATCCCTCATCTTGAGCATAAGTTCAAGCAAGCTGACACTGTCTACGGTTCAGATGAAGAGGAAGCACTTGCAGCAATGAGGAGCTTGTTTCTACATAATGATGATATGGATTACTGTGTTATCCTCGAGGGGGAGGGGGATGAAGACCCTTCCATACAGACTGTGATCAAGGGGGCATATCTTAAGAATTGGCCTATCAAGAAACCAAAGCCCGACTGTGATCATTTTATTTACTAAATGATTTTCCTGCATTTGTTTTTAATTTCTGCAATAAAAATCTTCAATGTTCGAAAAAATTATTCAATTTATCAAAGCACCTTCTAAATTTCTCTTACGCAATCCGATATTTACTGCTATTGTATTCCTCATTAGTTTATTTATACAGCATTACTATTACTTGTCTTGATGAACCTATGACTGTGACATGCAATGAGACAACGCAGCAAACACACATTGATTCAGATGAAGACGACATATTTGACAATATTGTCAAGGAAGATGAGAACATTGAGAACAGACCTAAGTCCAACCTGGATGAGACCGAAGTTATCAACCTGGAAGATTCAGAAAATGTCAAGGAAACTCGTATCAGTATTCATTTTTCACCATCAGAGATGAAATAATACACGGAGTTTCTAAGAGAGTATGGAGATGTGTTTGCATGGTCGTATGATGACATGACTGGTCTATGTACGTCTATTGTGGATCACAAACTGCCAACCAATCCAACATGTCCACCAGTGAAACAAAAGATCAGAAAGTTCAAACCCGACATGAGTTTGAAAATCAAAGAAGAGGTTACCAAGCAGATCAACGCCAAAGTTCTCCGGGTAGTGGAGTACCCGACATGGTTAGCTAACATTTTACCTGTGTCAAAGAAGGACGGGAAGGTCAGAGTCTGCATCGACTACCGGGATCTCAACCGGGCCAGTCCGAAAGACGACTTCCCCTTGCAAAACATACACATTATGATTGACAACTGCGCCAAGCATGAATTACAGTCCTTTGTGGATTCCTTTGCTGGTTATCACCAGATTTGGATGGATGAGGAAGATGCTGAGAAGACGACATTCATCACGCCGTGGGGAGTGTATTGTTACAAGATGATGTCATTTGGTCTAAAGAATGCAGGGGCCACTTACATGAGGGCCATGACCATCATATTCCATGAAATGATTCACAAAGAGATCGAGGTGTACGTAGATGACGTCATTATCAAGTCAAAGAAAGCTGCTAATCACAAGGAGAATTTGGGGAAATTCTTCAATCGGTTACGAAAATACAATATGAAAATGAACCCCGCGAAGTGTGCATTCGGGGTTCCTGCTAGGAAGTTGCTGGGATTTATTGTAAGCCGCCGGGGAATAGAGTTGGATCCGTCCAAGGTCAAAGACATTCAAGAGTTGCCACCATCAAGGAACAAGAAAGGTGTGATGAGCTTCTTGGGGAGGCTTAATTACATCAACCAGTTTATAGCACAGTCTACAGTCATCTGTGAGTTGATCTTCAAGATGCTGAAGAGGGACACCGCATCTAAGTGGACCGAGGATTGTCAAAGGGCTTTCGACAGAATCAAGGAGTACCTCTCAACACTGCCAGTTCTGGTACCATCTGAGCCAGGTAGACCTCTGTTACTCTACCTTGCAGTGCTAGATGGATCTTTCGGTTGCGTTCTTGGGAAACATGATGAAACGGGAAGGAAAGAACAAGCTATTTATTACCTCATCAAGAAGTTCACTCCGTATGAGGTCCGATATTTTTTATTGGCACGCACTTGTTGTGTTTTGACCTATTCCGCACAGAAGTTGAGGCACTACTTTTGTGCCTACACAATATATAAAGGATGGATACGTTGAAGTATATCTTTCAGAAGCCCATGCCCACTAGCAAGCTAGCCAAGTGGCAGATCTTGCTGAGTGAATTCGACATTTTTTACATGACTTACATATCAGTTTAAGGACAAGATCTGGCAGACCATCTTGTTGAGAATCCGGTAGATGGAGAATACGAACCCCTGAAAACATATTTTCCTGATGAAGAGGTATCATTCGTAGGAGAAGACATTGCAGAATCCTACGATGGTTGGACGATGTTCTTTGATGGAGCAGCAAACTTCAAAGGAGTCGGTATTGGAGTAGTACTAGTATCAGAGACCGGTCAGCATTATCCAGTATCCGCCAAACTCAAGATCCCTTGCACCAACAATATGGCCGAATACGAAGCCTGCATCTTAGGACTCAACATGGCCATTGACATGAGCGTCTAAGAGCTGTTAATGATTGGTGATTCAGACTTACTGGTATATCAGGTACAGGGAGAATGGGCAACCAAGAATTCCAAGATATTACCCTATTTGCATCACTTCAGGAGTTGAGAAAGAGGTTCAAAAAGATAGAGTTCCGGCATGTCCCCAGAATCCAAAACGAGTTCGCCGATGCTTTTGCTACTTTGTCATCTATGATTCAGCATCTAGAAAAGAACTTCATTGATCCTATTCTGGGGAAAATCCACAATCAGCCAGCTTACTGTGCCCATGTCGAAGAAGAAGCAGACGAAAATCCTTGATTCCATGATATCAAGGAATACTTGGCGAAAGGAGAATACTCGGAGCTTGCAAATGCCACTCAGAAACGCACACTTCGAAGGTTTTCTAACAATTTCTTTCACAATGGAGGAATCCTGTATAGGAGGACTCCCGATTTAGGTTTGCTAAGGTGCGTCAACGAAAAGGAAGCATCCAAGCTGCTAGAGGAGACTCATGCTGGGACCTATGGTCCGCATATGAGCGGTTTTGTTCGAGCAAAGATACTCTGAGCTGGCTACTTTTGGATAACTATGGAAACGGACTGCATCCAGTATGTTCGGAAATGTCACTTTTGTCAGATACATGGAGATATGATAAAGGTACCTCCCAGGGAGCTTAATGAAACAAGTTCACCCTAACCGTTCGCCGCTTTGGGCATGGACGTCATTGGACCAATCGAGCCTTCTTCTTCTAACAGACACAAGTTTATTCTGGTCGCCATTGATTACTTTACTAAATGGGTCAAAGCAGCCTCCTACAAAGCAGTTACCAAGAAAGTTGTGGCCGATTTCGTCCGCGAACGCATTATTTGTCGATTCGGAGTTCCAGAGTCAATCATCACCGATAATGGTTCTAATCTCAACAGTGACTTGATGAAAGCCATGTGTGAAACCTTCAAGATCAAACACAAGAACTCCAAAACTTACAGACCTCAGATGAATGGAGCTGTTGAGTCCACCAACAAAAATATCAAGAAAATACCAAGGAAGATGATAGAAAGGCACAAACAGTGGCATGAGAAGTTATCATTTGCCTTATTGGGATATCGCACAACATATCGCACCTCAACAGGTGCAACTCCATACATGCTAGTTTATGGTACTGAGGTTGTAATTCCTGTCGAAGTAGAGATCTCATCCCTAAGAATTATACAAGAAGCTGAGCTCAGCGACGCAGAGTGGGTAAAGAGCCGTTATGAGTATCTAGCCCTCATAGACGGGAAAAGAATGAATGCAGTTTGTCATGGTCAACTATATCAAAATAGAATGGCCAGGGCCTTCAACAAGAAAGTCAAGCTGAGACGATTCGCACCAGGGCAGCTGGTGTTAAAGAAAATCTTTCCACATCAAGATGAAGCCAACGGGAAGTTCTCTCCCAATTGGAAAGGCCCGTACATGGTTCACAGAGTGATGACAGGAGGAGCGCTCATACTTGCAGAAATGGATGGAGAAGTTTGGCCAAAACCAATCAATTCAGATGCAGTCAAGCGCTACTATTTGTAATCTTCATGTTTTCTCAATGATATAAATTGAACTACGCCTGACCTGATTCCCGTTTAAGAGAGGATACGAAGGCAGCCCTATGGGTTCGGTCATAATTCAATAAAAATCTATTTTTCCCCCATAATTGGAAACTTGGGAAGAATTTTGAGGAGGACCCTCAAAATTCCAAACCAAGCAGCAGGCCAGAAGCATTCACCCAGCCAACTGGGGTAGAATGTTTAGGAGGACCCTCAAAATTCCGAAGCATGTTTAGCCGGTCGGCATGAGCAGAAGTCAGAGGCGTCTAACCAGCAAACTGGGGCAGAATTTTGAGGGAGGCCCTCAAAATTCCACAGCAGGAGAGGTGGCAATGTCTCGAACCGTGTCATATCGTCGGTTCATCTAAACCTATTTTAGATTATATATTATACTTTTACAAAATCATGCATATTTATCGAAACAGCTTGTTTAGCGAGTGCTACCCCAATGATGCGAACAATATCGTGATTAATCCAACTAGCCAAGCAGAGCCAGCGAGAATGTGACCTAACCTTCCCCCTTAGAAAATTCACGATCTTTCTTTGGATGCAGACACAAAATTGCGAAAGCCCAGAAACATATTATCAGTTCAAAGGACAGACATCATTCCTCAAACTCATAACACACGCCAACATTTATTATCAGCAAAAATTATGCTTCATTATCACAATGCTCTACCGCAATTAAACTCCAGCTAAAAATTCCTGTTGTCCTTTATTTAAATCTTGCATAAGGCTACCATTCTGCCTTCCAAGACTAAGCACTGTCTCTATCTGCATTTTATTTCCGGCATTGCATAAGGCTACCATTCTTCCTTCCGAGGTTAAGCCCTACCTCTATGTGCATTTTTAAATCTTGCATAAGGGTACCATTCTGCCTTCCGAGACTAAGCATTGTCTCCATCTGCATTTTATTTCCTGCATTGCATAAGGCTACTATTCTGCCTTCCGAGACTAAGCATTGTCTCCATCTGCATTTTATTTCCTGCATTGCATAAGGCTACTATTCTGCCTTCCGAGACTAAGCACTATCTCCATCTGCATAAGGCTACTATTCTGCCTTCCGAGACTAAGCGTTGTCTCCATCTGCATTTTATTTCCTGCATTGCATAAGGCTACCATTCTGCCTTCCGAGGTTAAGCTCTACCTCCATATGCATTTTTAAATCTTGCATAAGGCTACCATTTTGTCTTCCGAGACTAAGCGCTATCTCCATCTGCATTTTATTTCCTACATTGCATAAGGCTACCATTCTGCCTTCCGAGGTTGAGCTCTACCTCCATCTGTATTTTTAAATCTTGCATAAGGCTACCATTCTGCCTTCCGAGACTAAGCGTTGTCTTCATCTGCATTTTATTTCTTGCATTGCATAAGGCTACCATTCTGCCTTCCGAGGTTAAGATCTACCTCCATCTGCATTTTTAAATCTTGCATAAGGCTATCATTCTGCCTTCTGTGACTAAGCTCTGTCTCCATCTGCTTTTTGATTTCCTGCATTGCATAAGGCTACCATTCTTCCTTCCAGGAGCTAAGAGCTGCCTCCCATTTACCTTTTAAAGAAACCATCATCTCTGTAGTTATCTACCTTATTTCTTTCCGGGCTAAGCTCTGCCATTTTTAATTCATAAGACTAAGCTTTGTCTTGTCAGCATCATACTATTGCACTTCTCATGGGCTGAAATATCACGAACCTATCCAAAGGCGTCATCGTTCAGAGGAACCATCTTCATGGCCCGAGAACATCATTTCATGGCCCGCGGATCCCTTCTATCACTCTGCATATCATTATTCAAAGGCATCATGGTTCGGAGGCACCATCCTCATGGCCCAAGAATGTCATTTCATAGCCTACGAATCCCGCATGAAGCGATTCATGGCCCAGGACATCATGGTCTAAGGAAGCCATCCTCAACCATCCAAAGACAACATTCATAGTCCAACGGGAATCTGCATCATGTTTAAATTATGCACAATCTATGCTTGTTATTCATTTGCAGGAAACCCGGCTAAGAACAACAGCCAGGCAGGAGTGGACTGCTCCAGTTATCCTAACTACCCCGTAAGCCATTTTGTTCACCTTACCTTTCACCTTGCGTCCGTTCTTGTGAGACTTTACCGGTATACTTCGCCGGTGACTCATGAACTACATACGGCCTGATTTCTGTACAACTAGGGATATGTAGGCAGCTCAGAAGCCAGGGTGCGACCTAAATTATTCATACTATTTCCCTCCGGTCAATATTGGCCATCATATCTTTACCCGACAACTCTTTCATCCTTTTTGGGTAAAGAGGGGCAGTTGTTGATGCCCAATTTTTCTTCAAATTAGTTTCAAACCTGTATATATACTTTCAAAACCACTCCTTACAGTAACTGGTATTTTCTCACGGTTTTTCGTATTTTTATCAAATTATTTTCCTGTTTATTTAATACTTTATATTCCATAATTATTCATAAATGATATAATTTCAAATCATTCTCTTACTCAACATGTTATTTATATCCTATTCAATTCCCCTAGGATTTTATTGTTTCACAAATTAGCCAATATTGGCATCATTTGGTTAATTTCAGCAGCTTTGCAGTTATAGCACAAATGTGCATTTATACCATTTTAAAATCAATGAATAATCATTTATAATTTTTATATCTTATTAAATCTCCTTAATTTCATTTATTTTGTCCCAATTCATTTTTTTACACAATTATTAGCTATTGTATTAATTAATTACCTTATTTAATTGGGTATTTAACGTTTAGCCCATTTTTATTTAAATTTTAGCCAATCCTTAACCCAACCCCACCTGACCCAAAAACCACTCTCTAACCCAGCCCAAAACCCACAAATAACCCGGCCCAACCCCACTCTTCATCTGAACCGTTGATCAAATGAGATCAACGATCCAGATCATTGTTACCATAATTAAACCTAATCATTACCCCCCTCCGACCCCTCATTGTCTAACACTCACCCTCTCTCTATCTCTCTCTGTTACTCTCTATTTCTCTCTAGAAGCCTCATTGGCTTCCCTTCTCTGACGGAGTCCGGTCATCTTCTCCGACTGGTTCTCTCACTTGAAACCATGGCTCCTCATCGTCTCATGGCTATTTTCCCACTTTGCACCAGTCCAGTGATGCTCTGGGGCTCTCAAGTGAACCTGGAGCGGCCAAAGTCATCTCCCATGGTCCGATGCCACTTTCTGACCTCCCCGACCGTTTGAGTAGGTTTACAACCTATTCCGACTTAGGCCGGTGCGTCTTTGAGGTTCTTCTTACTTCTTTGGGTTCAACGAATCCCTAACCCTATATCTTTCGATTTATTCTCGATCTACTTTATATCTATAGTATTACGAAGCTTTTCTATGTTTTTGCCTAAAAACATTCATCTTTAAACGATCTTTCAATTTTGAAAACTAGGGTTTCACAAGCCCCTTTCAAAATAGACTTTCCTTTACTTTTGCTTTAATGTTATTTTATGTTTTTCTTTGTTAATGCGTTTTGATTCAAATCTTCTTACGAATAACCCTAATTTCTTAGGTTTTTAGTCCGTCTTGTTTGCTATTTTTAGCCAATTTGTATATTCCTTTAGGCTCTCTACGTGCTCTATATTTCTTACTCTGATGCATGGTTAGGGTTCCTGATACCCTCTACTGACTATGTGATATTTTCTTCGAGCCTATGATTTTGTATGTTCTGAACTGATTTTTCGAATTGATTCCCTTGATTGTGTGATTATTTCCTTGATTATGCCTTTTTTCACTGGGATTTCAATTACAGTCGAGATTCCCTCGACTAATTTTCAGAATTAAACCCATACTTTGTTTTGTGAATATGCTATCAGTGTGTACTTTCCTTAATTACGTGTTATGAACCTGGTCTTTATTACACATTTCATGCTTTTACTATCCTCCTTATGGTAAGATCACTCTATTTGATTCCTTTCCCTGATTTAACTCTGATTGGCCCGTTTGTACTTGACTCCCTAATTAAAGGGAGTCCAGGACTTTAATTGACACTGATTGGTTATTATTTCCATAATTATGTTAGACTAATTATTCCTTACCTTATTTTCTTTACTCGTTTTCAGAATTATAAACACCCTGCTCTCTATAGCATAAAGAAAATGAATAGATACATGAACACACACACACAAATAGTACTCATATTGCTTTGCACTCTCATTTGCTTTGCTGCATATTATCTCTTGTTCTTCTGGCTACTCAGTCAGCTGAAAGCTAAGACTAAACAATTTATTGTTGCTCTATTACTCTGCATAACACTTCCCTGTTTCTCTACTTCTCTGCACCTTGTTGTTCTATTCTTATTCCTAACTGGTATGTTTCTAGTTTAAGCTTATAGCATCCAACTCAACATGTTTCTGTGTTCAGCATGTCTACTTGCCTATGTGATTCCCTTTTCCCTTTAGTCTAACATGTCTATTGATTTACCTTATATGTTTCCATCATGAATCTTCTGACTCCCAACACTATGAGCATGCACCCCCGAATACTTAGTTATTATGTAAATCCTAATCCTGGACCTAATATGTGACACTGTTTGACACCCCTCAATCTGATGCTTCTGTGATAACTAGACTGTGATTGTTTAAACCATATAACACTAGCCTAAGGACTATTAGTGTGCAAGTCTGCCCCTACTATGTGACTTATTTGTCCCCATTCCCCTATCCCTATTTGTGTTTTTTTCCTAAGCCATGTATGTTCTGGGTTGCTATTTGTCCTATTTCTTTCTTCTGCAAACCAGTTATCATAAAACAAACTCTCATGTTGATTTCTGAAGCTATTTTTCAAAACAGCTATTTCCAAAAGCTACTTTTCAAACTCAACTCTTTTTTAAACTATAGGCACATCTCACTACTCTTAGCTCTAAGTTCTGCCCCGTTCGTGTGAGCACTGCCTTGGGGACCATTTGAGTACCCATTGAACTCTGAGACACAAGTCTGGCATTCCACACTGCACTTATTCATTCCTGGCTAGGGTACTTGGGTGTGAGCACTGCCTTGGGGACCATTTGAGTACCCATTGAACTCTGAGACACAAGTCTGGCATTCCACACTGCACTTATTCATTCCTGGCTAGGGTACTTGGGTGTGAGCACTGCCTGGGGTCTTTTGAGATCCTTAGGAACTCTGACGCACCTGGGCTACAAAAGGTCATGGCATATGGCACTGTTGGACCTGAGGACTTGGGCCTACTTTTAGGCCTTCTATAGTGTAACTTATTAATTTCTTTATTTACGGAATTTGTGCAAGGCTGGTCTGTAACAATTAATTGTAAAAATGGTTATGGGCTGGATAGTGAAATGGGCGGGGTTGTACATGCTTTGTATAATTATGGGTAGAAACCATGTTGTAGGATTTATTTTGTATCTGTGTGCAATAGCTACCATTCTTAGGAATACTTGCCTTGCATGCATTACAAAACATGTTTTAGGCCTGTTTATCTCAGCATCTTTGCCATACTCATGCCTCACTTAGAAATCATGTTCGTAGTTAAATAACTATAAAATGGTTGTTATAATGTTACTGTCTCTGCATCTCTACGATCACCATGTCTGGAAATCCTGTTTTAGGTTAAAAACATTAATCGTCAATATTTGCATTAGAGATCATGTTACCCTAGGAATTCATTCTCAGCATGCTCATATTACCTATGCCAAACTCATGTGTTAAGGACATACTACTATTTGCATTAGAAATCATGTGCTAGGTTCAACAACTTAACTACGCTTCTGTATTTCCTGTTTCAAGTCAAAAAAGATGTGTTAATAAGTAAATTCCTCCCTAAAATAATAATAGATCCGGATTTCTGAAAACGTTTGTGCATTTAGAAAAGCATGCGTAGGTTTTCATCATTTTACACCCTGTATGCATTTAGATATCCTGTTTTGTAGGACACTGCTTTCCCGTTAGTTTAAATACTCACTCTTTTACCACGATAAAGTCCAAACAAGATAGCTGGAGTTTGTTCAACCCGCCTAGGCAAGACTTAGGCATTAAGTTTATTAAAACTGGAAAACTGTCTATTTGTATTATTTGGTTAATTATAGATCAGAATTCATAGTCTAGAACTGGTAAAAATATTTCTCCTTAAATTCAGTAATCAGACTGCCCCATTACTGTATTCCCACTTAGACATCCTGCCTTAGGTTCTAAAAATGCAAAGGCCTCTATGTGTTTGAGTCATTCTAGTTATGTGTATCAATTTGTGGAGGAATTCATAAACCCCATATTTGCTCTTGTGTGTCCACTATACTTGCAGTCCTAAATGTTTTATTTGTCTCTTAGAATTTGTCCTTTAAACCTAGAGTTCTGCCTTGTACCTACCCTTTAGGATAGTAGTCCTAACTTCCTCCAGGACTGATAAGATGGGAAGGGTAATAGCACGCAATAGAATCTGTGACCAACATACGCTTTAATTATCTTCATGGGGTGGGAAGGGTAGAATATGGATATGATGACCGGTGCGCTAGCCCCTCTTCGAGGAGTGATTACCGGGTATTACATTGATGTGATCTGTATTACTTTAAACCTAGGATATTTTCTCAAATGCTTACTTCTAATTTCTTTTAAACTTTCAATAAAACTCCAATACTTGTTTGAAATCCCCTCGTATGTGAGCCTTGCTTGTTATTTGCTTATTGTTTGAATTCACGAAACCATTTGGTCGGGACCCACAATTGTGGATCCTGAGGGGTACCTAACACCTTCCCCTTATGATAATTTCAAGCCCTTACTCAATCTCTGGTAATGCAAACTAGTTCATGAGTTAACTACTCAGGTGCCCTAACGCACCATAAAATTGTTAGGTGGCGACTCTTTCTTTAACTTCTTCCTTCCAAAGGAGTTTGTCCAAAATGTCAAGAACCCGATCTCCACGAGGAAAGAAAAAAGGGGGTGCGACAATCATATGTTAAATTGTGTTCTAAAACTATTGCTATATTTGGGCTATAAGCCATGTTTGGGGCCTCGTGCCGACTTGTTTACACCCATTGGGGGATTTTACTGCTATTTTCCTCACTGTGTTGATTTATGATTTACCCTCACTCATGTTATGTTTAACTGATTTCAAAACTCACCCTTATTTACACTATATTGAGATATAAAAGGATGTTTTGGGTCGAGTACCCCATTTTACTGATACGCCCGAGGGGCTTTTGAGAGTGTCTAATTGAGTGAGGTCGAGGGCCTGATTGTGAGGATATGATATGCCACGAGGTGGCTTGATATTAGCGCTTGGGCTGAAGGAGCCCCGCCAGAGTCTCTACACACCCCTAGTGAGTGCAGGTACCTACTAAGTGCGAGTGCCGAGTGCCGAATGACTGGCAGACATGAGTGACAGTGAGGCTGCTCGAGGGGCTGATACTGAGTGACTGTGGGGTATGCCGAGTGATATTCTTCCCGAGGCACGATTTATGATTCATGTTTTGGCCCGAGGGGCTACTTATGATTTATTTCATTTTACACTAAATCCTTCTGTTATTTTTATTTCTAAAATTGATGGAAAACACATTTTTCAAAGGATTTTACTGAAGTTGTCTTTAAGGCATGTTGATTTCATATATATATATATATATATATATATATATATATTGTTGGAAAGAAAGGTTGTGCGTATTTTGAACTGATGATTTGATTTTATATGTTTCATACTGTTTAAGACTTCATTTATTTCCATTACTATTGAGTTGGCGTACTCACATTACTCTTTGCACCCCTGTGTGCATATACAGGTGTTGATACCGAGCGCTAGCCATCTATTCTGTCCGGAGCCGTAGTTCGGGACATAAAGGTAGTTGTCCATTGTCTGCAGCATCTCTGTTTTCCCTTCTTCTGTTGTACCTAGTTATTCGTCCCGAGGTTTTGTATTATAATAGTAGACTTTTTGGTATATTCCTTAGATGATCATGACATGTTGACTCCGGGTCTTCGGAGTAGTTTTAGACTGTTTAACTGTTTGTTTTGCTTAATAGATTCAGTAGTTTATTTACGTTTATGAAATGCTAAAATCGAGTTGGGATTTTGGAGAGAAACTGTAAATATGTGATTGTTGGTTAGCCTAGTTGAACGATAGGAGCCATCACTTCCGATTTAGGATTTGGGGTCGTGACAGTTATGGGGTGACTATCGTGGGTTATTGATTTTCTCTCTAAGGAAAAGATTGGTCGAGATATTGGAAACTATTGAATTGTGATCTCTTCTAGTACTCTCTTATTTCTTTGTACATTCTTTTCGTGTACTCTATTCTGTTATACTGTAGTATTGTTCTATTGCTAGTTTTCAGTAAAGATTTTATTAGTGAGCATCATTTAACTAAAAATCCTCATTACTACTTCGACGAGGTTAGAAAAAATACTTACTGGGTACATGGGGTTGGTTGTACTCATACTACACTTCTACACCTTGCGTGCAGATTTTTGGAGCGGAGCTGCTGGTGATGTCGGGAGCTGACCCTGAAGATGTTCATGCAATCTTGATATAGTTGCCACTTGTCATTGGTAGCTTTAGATTTTGTTAATCTGTTTATGTAACTTTCAAACATATCGTGTAATTATTTGTATCAGATTTGTAAATTCTCCATCTTAGAAGCTCATGATTCGTACTACTCGTTTTTGGGTTAATAGGTAAATGTCCAGATAATTCTTCACTATTTTTCCTATAATTTCATATGAATTGTATTGACTGTTAGTTGGCTTACCTAGCCTCTCTAGTTAGGTTCCATTACGATGAGAGATATTTGGGTCGTGACAGTCCTACAGTTCTATGTTCTCTAGTATCGAACTTGATAGGCTTCAAAATATATAGTGTACTCTCATTATGTGTATTTGACTCGAATGTATTCTTGCTTTCTTAAGAGTTACGTGACTTTAGTGTTAACCTTGAATTTTGTATAGTTTCATCTTCCATGAGTCCCTGTATCACCTTAGATTTTTTAGCCTTCTTGTGATGGTTGACGTCTTCCTAAATTTGAATGTGTTAAGTCTCTCACATGTGAAATAAGTGGGTGTTTGTAACTCGATTTGGACTATGCCTACTTGTGTTCCTGCTTTTAAGATGTCTTGTTTGATTACCAATTAATTGTGACCATACCTTCTTTATATCTCACACTTGGTGCAATCATGAACAAGCTGATAACTTTCCTTAGAATTAATCATTCTTTCATGCCAATACTGTTTAAAGTTTTCAGACCAAGCATGATTTAAACCTTTAGTGAACCCCAACAAAATTTTAATTGTTCTATATTACTGTTATTCTTTTATCATGATGAAATCCTGCCATACTAGTGTTATATTTGCTAGAGTCTAATGCCTTTGGGTAATCCTAGATGTATAACTGAACTTGTCATACATAATCAACCTATAGAATCTCTAGTTTCTTTAAAATCAAACGAATACCTACTAGTTCATCTGTCACCTGATGGAACTATACCATGTTTGTTTTAAACCCATGTCTATTGAAATCTCTTTGAGTGTTTTTGTTCTATTCTTGTTCATGTGCTTCTTTACCTTTGGGATATCATGTTTAACAATTCTAGTTTCTTCATTAGCTATAACACCTAAGTATTCCCCTGTGTATTCTTCTATATATGAAGTTATTTGACTAATTAGTTTATGTGGGCTGTTACTTGTGGCATTTGTTGTTGGTTACTGGGTAAGCAAGAAAATTGTCTTCGCGTTTGGGCTTTGTTTGATGGGCCTTATGTGCTGTTGGACCTGGGTACTGGATTCAGGTGCATTCTAGTTGTCCTTGTGAGCTTGGGTTTTTGGCATGCTGGTGGTTTGAAGAGCAAGACTGTTGAAGGCCCAGAAAGTCAGAGTATTCGTTTGTGTTGGGATTTTAGCTATCTTATTAGACTTATGGTTGTTTTATTCTATTTACATTATTTATTTGGCCTGTAATAATTTGTAATAATGAATAATGGGGATATTAGTAAAAAGGGGCTGGGGTATTCTAATACTAGCATGAAAGTGTAGAAAACATGCTTATAGGGTCTATGTGTTCTATTTGCTACTACGCCCAACATGCCTTACCCGTTGTTTTGTCTAGTGTATGTTGCACTAATAGAAACCATGCCTATAGGAACCATGTACACACTTCACTTAACTCGTCAAAATATGCTACACTTGTTTCTATGTCTACTATCAACTCTTTTAGATCATATGTGATGCAATAATGCAATACCTTCACTAATGTTATAACATGGCTATAAGGTTTAACAATTGATCAACTGCTTCATGTTGCTTTTGTATTGCCTCACTTAGATCGCATGCCTATAGGGATAAAGTGTTATAAAATCAAGTCTAATTGTCAATTGTTAGAAATCCAGCCTATTGGATAAGATTATACGCCTAGAAAGCCTACCTATAAATCAAGAGCTATTAATTATGAGCTTTCAAACAGTTTCACTGCCTCATTGCACAAACAAATTAGAGATCATGCCTATAGGGTTTGTAATACATATAATCTGCAAATTCATTAGTCTGAAACAACAATGTTGTTTATACGATACTGGAATTCAGAATCACCTTGAAGTCATGCCTATAGGACTTAATGACTCTGAGTCTTAATTCTGAAATTGTCTATTGCCTAGTCTAAGAATCTGATCGCGTGCTTATGTGCTTATGTGTGGAGGTCAACTTGAGCCTTTCATTGCAATTGTGTGCATTCCTATCTATTTTGAATGTCACCTAGTTTTATCATTTTGAGTAACCTAAGTAAAGTCTAGAACCACCTAATAGTAGTTCCAAATCCTCCTGGACCATAGGCATGGGACGGGTAGTACACAAATAGGATACGTTTAAAATCGAATTAGAGCACCTTTAACTAATAACTTCAACATCGTAATCGAATAGCAGGAGATGATAGTCTGTGTCCGCTGAATAATATGAGCAACCCCTACCCTAAGGGAGGTGCGAAGTATTATTAATGTTACACACAGTGACCCGTTGTCGCGCCCCCATCTCTTCTCCCTATACTTTCGGATCGGTCAGGGTATTCGACATTATTATGGCAACTCGTTTCCTTTTGGGAAAGGGGTAAGGAATTGAAGAGTCGCCACCTAACGAATTAAGGTGCGTTAGGGCACCTACTAAGGGTCATTTAAAAACACATATTGGATAACAAGAGATAGGGTAAGAGCTTGAAATTACTTCAAGGGGAAGGTGTTAGGCACCCCTCGAAGTCCACAAATGTGGTTCCTAGCCAAACAAGCTTTGTGAATAGGTAGCACATATGCAATAAAAGCACATAGGTAAACAAATAAAGGTTTTTTGAGAAGATTAGTAGTCTAAGCACACATATGTACTAAAGTTTTAAGAGATTTAAAGTCTAGACACATATACAAGGTCTTGAAAGATTTACAATCTAGGCACACATGTGTAGATAGGGGGTCCTAGGTTGTTTATCCTATAGGATCATATCCATGCAATGCCCGGTAATCACTCCTCAATGAGGGGCTACACGTTGTATTAGCGCACAGGTCATCATATCCATGTCTACCCTTTCCCACTCCTTAGTGGTTATTAAGCGAGTTTATTTAACGACCTCTATGCGTGCTGTTACCCGTCCCTTCTTAATGGTCCTGGAGGAGATTAGGACCTCTACCTATAGGTAGCTCTAGACAGAACCCTAAGGTTTAAAAGGCGAAAATACTAGGAGACAGACAAGAACACATAGGACTTTAGCATAAAAGGGCAGGAAAGAGCAATTAAGAGGCTCAGATTTACCTCCACAGATAATGGATGTAATCAACGCGACTCAAAACACAAACAAGGGCAATATTATTAAACAGGATACTACAACATGATGTCTAAGTGAATGTCAAAACACAGAAGATATGCGGGTTCAATTTTATAAACCCAGAAGCAGGAGCCCTAATCAGTTTGACTACTAATTTTAAGCATGTTAACCATTAAGCAGTAAACACAAAAGCAACAGTTTCCAGTTTTATAAAGGTTGGTTACCTAAGGCTTACCTAGGCATGGGGGGAATGCACAATAGTTACCAGAATTATTAAAACAGTTTAGAAGTTGTTTTACCTAAAGCATGATGTTCTAAGTGTTGCAAAGACACTTGGGTTATTACCAGTTTTACTAACACAGGATAATCATATGTGAGACTGTCTTATGTTCCTTTTTTCATACATCAGTAGTTTAGCTAGGTGTGACTTAGTGAGGTCCTAAAACAGGGTATCTAGTATGAACATTATAAGATGCAGAATTATTTATATGCAAAATTCCTTAAAAAAAGTATGATTTCTAGATACACAGAAAGTTACAGCATGATTTCAGAATATACAGTAGCAACAATTTTTAGGTTAATGTTGTTATTTAGCCTAGAAGTAGGATTTCTAAGTGAGGAAAATAATGTCAAATGAGATGCTGAAACAGTAAACCTAAGAACATGATATCTAATGCATTACATGCTTAGAATGTATTGGTCCTAAACATGGATTCTAATACGCACATAGAAATGTAAGCCTAAGGCATGGTTTCTACCCCATTGATATCAACAACAGACATGGCTACCCTTCTCTTTTCACTATCAATCCCCAATATTCATTTACAATAATTATTACAAACCAATGTGAATGAATTATATAAATAAATAAAGAAAAATAAAAAGTTACACTATAGGGAGCCTGAAAATAGGCCCAGATTCTCAAAACCTCAAATGCCCAAATATTTCATAGCCTTTCTCTTATCCGGATGTGTCGGAGTTCCCTAAGTGCCTCAAGGGATACCGGGCAGTGCTCATACCCAGATTTCAAAACCATAATTGAGTAAGTGCAGTATGGAAGAGCCAGCTCTAATGCATCAAAGTTCAGATAGATCTCACAGGAATCCCAAGGCAGTCATACACTGGTGGGGCGGAACTTAAGGACCTAAGAGTAGAGTGAGAGTGCTTGACATAATTTTGAAAAGGTTTAACAAGAAAGCAGTATTTGAAAAAGAGACCCAGTTGAAATAGTTTTATAAAATAGGAGAATTGTTTAGTAGATCACTTTTGAAAACAGTTGTGTAATTTAAACAAATAAAGGTCAGTCAAACAAGTTCAACAATACTCAGAGAACAAATCTTAACACAGGGATAACTGGGGATTGGGGACAAGTAGAGCAGGTATGGTGAACACACAACATACAGGGGTCCTTGGTAATTAGTGCAAATAGTAAGACATAGATTCAAGATTGCTAATTAAAACAAAGTCACAGAATCAGAAGTGCTCTAGGGGATTCATGGGGTTGGGAGATAGTATAGTATAGGATTTCATCCTAAACATGATTGAGCATACCATCAAGACAACTTAGGGTAAAAAATTAATAGGTGCATACCAGAACTAGGCAACCAGTACACAAGCATCAAAACAGAGTACAGTTACATTGAAAAAGATTATAGGTTTATAAGAACATGCTAACCCTAAAGAGGAAAGACATAACCAACATACTAGATGAAGCAATGATGCAAGGAGGTCAATTACTTGTTGAACAACAAAAAAATAGATAGAAACATATTAGGAACATGATAAACTGAAGCAGTAAAAGAAACATATTGGTGTTGGGACTTGAATTGAAAATCAAAACATACCAGTAAAGAGACGGTAACCACAAAGTGAAGGGACAGGAGACCACAATAGTTAGCCTTGGCTTACGGCCAGCTAACTTAGAAAAATAGTAAGTGACCCAGAAAGATAGCAGAAATCTTTGAGTGTGAGAGATAGAGTTTGAACTAGTGTGTCCGTATATGTTGAGTGTCTTTTCTTCGTGTGAATGTGTGTGTATATATAGTAGTTTGAAACTAGGTAGAATAAGGTAAGAATCACAATTAGGCAGTAAATTATGGAACTCAGAACCAATTAGAGTAAAATAAGTGGAAGTACTCCCTTGATTAAGGGAGTCAACTTCAAACGGTAAGAACATGTAACAAATAAGGAAAGAAATCAATGTGTAACTGGAGCATAACAGATAAGGAAACAATTCAAACAGTGCAAGTACAGAACAAGTAATTAGGACTAGGTACATAAGGTTTTAATTAAGGAAATATCATAAGAATCAATTAACAGTATAGTCCACCATAAAATAAGGCGAGAAAATAACTTCGAGGTCGAAAATCACTAAAAGATATCATCACAGGAAATCAGTGAAAGGTGTTAATCAGAGAAAATGAGGGATTTAAATAGGAACAATACTGATTAAGGGAGAATTAACACAAAATTTCTATGAACAAACGGAATAAACACATAATAGGCAAGAAGAAGTAAAATCAGAAACATAGTAAAGTAAGAATTACGTAGAATCAGGGATTCAACTAGAGAAGATAAAACTGATTAGAGGAATTAACAGAATAAACATAATATAAGCGGAAGAAGCAAGAACCAGAAACCCAACTGAACATAATAGGGTAAAATCACAGAAACTCAGAGTGTTCATGAGAAACAAGCACACGAACATATTACCAAAAACGGACTCAGAATTATAACAAGTGTTAAAACTAAGGTTTTATGATAAAAAGTTATGACTAAAAAGAAATTTTAACAAAGGTCAATTTAAACATCAGAGAACAACATTAAAAGACCAGAAATATATTTTGAAGAAAAGTTTCGGAAACCCTAATGGAAAAATAAAGCGACGCTTTGAGAAATTGATAGGTTTTTCATGAAACAAACGAAAATTGCTCAGAAGGACCCCAGATCTGTTATAGATCTAATAGGTACAGTAGAAGAGGTTAGGGTGTTCTAGATAATAACCCAGAAATAGAGAGACCGGCTTAGAAACCCATAGGTTTAGCCGAAAAATGGAAAGATCTTACTCGATCGAGCCATGGTGGCCTGAGAATGGTGAGCACAAGCCCAGGGGTGAGTGGAATGGCCACTGGTCCCTTGAGGACCTCAAAGAAAGGAGGAATCCAAGCATACGAGAGCCATTAAGGCTAAAGGATGGTGGTAAGTCCCCATAGTCGACGGCATGAGAGCACCGACGAGGGGGAATTAAGGTTAGGGCAGAGAGCATTTGAGAGAAGAAGAGAGGAGATGATGGCGGATTGTGAGAGGAGAAATGAGAGAATGAGGGTTTGGGGGGAGGGGTAGACTATTAGGTTAATTATGAAAAGGGGGGATCTGGTCCGTTAATCAAAAATTAATTAACGGTCCAGATTAAACAAGACATTAGGTCGATGGATTAATGGATTTGGGCTTGGGGTATTTGGGATTGATTTAATCAGTTTTGGGATGGTTTAATAGGGAGGGATTAATCAATTTTTGCTAAAATTGAAATATGCATGGGCTATTTGTTAAATACCCTGATAGTTTAATTAAAATAGTTTTATAAGGTGATTACTATTTATAAAAATGAATCATATGCATGGAAATTACTTTAAAATGGTTATTTGATATTTAAAAATATAGAAGGCTAAAATTCTGGTAAAAAAATGGTATAAAATTACATGCTTAGGCTATAATTGCAAAGTTATTGAAATTATAGCCAAAAGATGTCAGTTTGGCTAATTATGAAATAATTTGATCTTATTAGGACCATAAACAATGAACTAAATCAAGAAATTCCTTTGAAATCATTTGTTACGCGATTTTATAATTATTTATTGGAAATAAAATGCTAGATAAATTAGACAAAATATAGGAAAATTATGAAAAATATCAATTGTTGTTAATGCATGATTTTGAAGGTACATATGCAATTTTAGAAATATTTTGAAAAAAATTGGGTATCAACAACTTCCCCTCTTTACCCGAAAAGGATGAAAGAGTTGTGGGGTAAAGATAGATGGCCAATTTTGACCGAGCGAAACGGTTAGAGAGGTTTAGGACGCCCTTCGGCTTCTGGGCTGCCTACATATCCCGGGTTTTACAGGAATCAGAACGTATGTAGTTCCAGATTCATCGACGAAGTATACCGATGAAGTTATCACAAGAGTGGACACAACATATAGGGATGAGCGAATGAACGACTTGTGGGATATCGAGTTTGATACAGTTGGGAGAACTGGAGCGGAATTGCTCCTGCTGGGATAGACGTTGCTTGATAAATTACCTACAAATAAAAGCAATACAAGCGTATACTATGCATAAATTTAAACATGGTGCAGGTTCCCGTTGGACTATGAAAGTCGTCTTTGGACGGTTAGGGATGACGTCCTTAGACCATGATGTACTGGGCCATGAGTAGCTTGATGAGAGATTCGTAGGCCATGAAACGACGTTCTCGGGCCATGCAGATGGTGCCTCCGAACTATGATGCCTTTGAATAATGATATGCAAATTGATAGAGATCTTTAGGCCATGACATGGTGTCTTGCGGCTATGAGGATGATGTCGTTAGACTATGACGCCTTTGGACAGGTTGGAGATATTTCAGCCCATGATATGCAATAATATAATGCTGACAAGACATAGCTTAGTTTTGCGAATTGAAGGGTAGAGCTTAGCCCGAAAGAGAAGTGAAGTAGATAATGCTTGAGATACAGAGCTTAGTCTTGGTGAAAATGTAAATTGGAGGAGGATCTTAGCCTCATGCAGATAGGAAGGCGGCGGTTAGCCTTATGCAAAATGGAAGGCATAGATTAGCCTTATGCAAGGGAAGGAAGGGGATTAGCCTTATGCGAATGGAAGGCAGAAGATTAGCCTTATGCAAATGAAGGCAGAGATCAGCCTTGTGCAAGATGGAGACAGATCTTAGTCTCATCAAAATGGAGGTAGAGCTTAGCCTTATGCAGACGGAAGGCAGATGATTAGCCTTATACAAGTGAAGGCAGAGCTTAGCCTTATGCAGACGGAAGGCAGATGATTAGCCTTATGCAAGGGATACATAGCTTAGTTTTATGCAGACGGAAGGCAGATGATTAGCCTTATGAAAATGGAGGTAGAGCTTAACCTCATGCAAAATGTGGCACATATCTTAGTCACGTGCAAGATGAAGGCAGGGCTTGGCCCTATGCAAAGGAACAAATAGCGAATGCTAGTAGGATTTCTTAGCTGGTAATAGGTTGTGGTATTGCGATTGTTGTGAGAATTGTGACTATGGAGCATATTCATTCTTTTGTGCTGATAGTAAACTTTGCATTTGCGATTGTGTTGAAGTTTGTGACTTCGAAACCTATTTGTTCTTTATTCCTGAGTTCAAAGAAAAATCATGAGTTCTGTAGATGGTGAAGGTTGGTTCGTATCCCTGCTGGCTTTTCTTTCTTTGTTCTGCTTTGTCTGATGATCTTGTTTATGTCATCGGGGTAGCATTTGCTAAACAGAGCTATATTTTGAAAACGTGCATGATTTTATAAAGACATAGTAAAAATTTATTTTGAGAAATTTAGATGAACCGACGACCGTGACATGGTTCAAGACATTGCAACCACTCATGCTACAGAATTTTTACGTTCCTCCTCAAAATTCTGCCCCAGTTAGATGGTTGATAGTTCTGACCGTTGTACATGTTGCGATCGGCTGAACGTGCTTCAGAATTTTGAGATCCTTTTTATAATTCTGCCCCAGTCTCCAATTGCGGGGGGAAATGAGATTTTTATTGAATTATGAAAAAACACATAGGGCTCCCTATGTATCCCCTCTTAAATGGGAATCAGGTCACGCGTAGTTCAATTTACATCATTGAAGAAAAGCATAGAAAGTTACACATAATATTGTTTGACTGCATCTGAATTGATTGGCTTTGGCCAGACTTCTCCGTCCATTTCTGAAAGCATGAGGGATCCTCCTGTCAATACTCGGTGAACCATATACGGACCTTGTCAGTTGGGAGAAAATTTCACTTTGGCTTCATCTTGATGTGGAAAGATCTTTTTTAACACCAGCTGCCCCGGTGTGAACTGTCTTGGCTTGACTCTCTTGTTGAAGGCTCTGGACATTCTATTCTGATAAAGTTGACTGTGATATATTGCATTCATCCTTTTCCCATCTATGAGGGCCAACTGCTCGTACCGGCCTTTTATCTATTATGTGTCGCTGAGCTCAGCTTCTTGTATGATTCTTAAGGAAGGGATCTCCACATCGGCAAGAATAACAGGTTCCGTACCATAAACAGTAAATAAGGATTGCCTCGGTTGATGTGTGAAATGTGGTGCGGTATCCCAGTAAGGCGAATGATAACTTCATGCCAATGTTTGTGCTTTCCTATCATCTTTCTCAATATCTTTTTCATGTTATTATTGGTGGCTTCCACAACTCCATTCATCTGTGGTCTATAGGCTGTGGAATTCTTGTGCTTGATTTTGAAAGTCTCGCACATGGCTTTCATCAGATCACTGTTGATATTGGAGCCATTGTCAGTGATGATTGACTCTGGAACCCCAACCGACAAATGATACGGTCGCGGACAAAGTCTGCCATGACTTTCTTTGTCACTGCTTTGTAGGATGCCGCTTCGACCCATTTGGTGAAATAATCAATAGCTACTAAAATGAATCTGTGTCTATTTGAGGCGGTAGGCTCTATCAGTCCAATGACGTCCATTCCTCAGGCAGCGAACGGCCAAGGCGAGCTTGTTTCATTGAGCTCGTTTGGGGGTACCTTTATCATATTTGCATGTACCTGACATCGGTAGCATTTCCGGGTATACTGGATGCAGTCCGTTTCCATGGTCATCCAGAAGTAACCGACTCTGAGTATTTTCTCTGCCAAGACAAAACCATTCATATGTAGGCCGCAGGTCCCAGCATGTATCTCTTCAAGTAGTCTGGAAGCTTCCTTTGCATCGACACATCTTAATAATCCCAAGTCGGGAGTTCTCCTGTATATGTTTCCTCCACTGAGAAATAAATTGTTGGACAATTTCCGGAGCGTGCTTTTCTGAGTGTGATTTGCAAGCTCTGGGTGCTCTCCCTTTGACAAGTATTCCCTTATGTCGTGGAACCATGGTCTTCCGTCTGCTTCTTCTTCAACATGGGCACAATATGCCGGCTCATTATGGATCTTCACTGGAATAGGATCAATGAAGTTCTTATCTGGGTGTTGTATCATGTATGATAGAGCGGCCAATGCACCGGCAAACTCATTCTAAATTCTGGGGACGTGCCGAAATTCTATCTTCGTGAACCTCTTTCTCAATTCCTGCACATGGTGCAGATACGGCAGTATCTTGGAATTCTTGGTAGCCCATTCTCCTTGTACTTGGTGTATTAGCATATCTGAGTCACCAATTACTAACAACTCATGGATATTCATGTCAATGGCCATATTGAGCCCTAAGATGCAGGCTTCATATTCTGCCATATTGTTGGTGCAGGGAAATCCGAGTTTGGCAGATACCGGGTAATGTTGACCTATTTCCAATACCATGACAGCTCAAATGCTGACTCCCTTGAAATTGGCTGCTCCGTCGAAGAACATTCTCCAACCGTCATAGGATTCTGCAATGTCTTCTCCTATGAATGATACTTCTTCATCGGGAAAATACGTTTCCAAGGGTTCGTATTCTCCTCCCATATTATTCTTGGCAAGATGATCTGCCAATGCTTGCCCCTTGACCGCTGTCTGAGTCACATAGTCAATGTCAAACTCACTCAGTAGGATTTGCCATTTGGCCAGCTTGCCAGTGGGCATGGGCTTCTGAAAGATATACTTCAAGGGATCCATCCTTGATATGAGATATGTTGTGTAGGCACAGAAGTAATGCCTCAGCTTCTGGGCTACCCAGGTCAGAGCACAGCAGGTACGTTCCAGTAGAGAATACCGTGCCTCATATGGAGTGAACTTCTTACTCAGGTAATAAATAGCATGTTCCTTTTTTCCTGTCTTGTCATGCTGCCCCAGAACATAGCTGAAAACTTCATCTAATACCGCAAGGTAGAGTAGCAAGGGTCTACCTGGCTCTGGCGGGACCAAAACTGGTGGCGTTGACAAGTATTCCTTGATTATGTCGAAAGCTTTCTGACAATCCTCGGTCCATTTTGTCATAGCATCTTTCTTTAGCATCTTGAAGATTGGTTCAACTATAACTGTAGACTGGGCTATGAATCGGATGATGTAGTTAAGGCATCCCAGAAAACACATCACATCTTTCTTGTTCTTTGGCGGTGGTAACTCTTGGATGGCTTTTCCCTTTGATGGGTCCAATTCTATCCCTCGTCGGCTGACGATGAACCGAAGCAATTTCCTAGCAGGAACCCCTAACGCCCACTTCACGGGGTTTAATTTCAAGTTGTACTTTCGCAGCCTGTCGAATAACTTTCTCAAATCTGTTGTATGGTCGGTGTCTCTTTTGGACTTGATGATGACGTCATCCACATACACCTCGATTTCTTTGTGTATCATGTCATTGAAGATAGTGGTCATAGCTCTCATATAGGTGGCCCCAGCATTCTTTAGACCGAATGGCATCCTCTTATAATAGTAGACTCCCCAAAGCGTAATGAAAGTCGTTTCCTCAGTGTCTTCCTCGTCCATCAAATTTTATGGTAACCATCAAAGAAATCTACAAAGGACTAGAGTTCATGCTTGGCACAATTGTCAATCAGAATGTGTATATTTGGCAGCGGGAAATCATCCTTGGGACTTGCTCTGTTTAGATCCCGATAATCAACATAGACTCTTACTTTCCCATCTTTTTTAGTAACCGGTACAATATTGGCCAACCAAGTTGGGTATTCAACTACCCTGGGAACCTTGACATTGATTTGCTTGGTAACTTCCTCTTTGATTTTCAGACTCATAACAGGCTTGAACTTTCTGAGCTTTTGCTTTACCGGCGGGCACATTGGATTGGTCGGCAACTTGTGAGCCACAATGGACGTACTTAGATCAGTCATGTCATCGTACGACCATGCAAATATGACTTCATTTTCTTTCAAGAATTGTGTGTATTCCACTATCTCTGATGGAGACAAAAGAATGTTGATGCGAGTTTCTTTGACAGTTTCTGAATCTCCCAGGTTGATTATCTCGGTTTCGTCAAGATTGGACTTAGGCTTGTTTTTAAAATCCTCAACTTCTATGACAATTTCATCAGGTATGACATCTTCTTCTTCTGAATCACTGTCCTTTTGTTGCGTTGTATCATTGCATATCACATTCATTGGTTCATCAAGACAGGAAATAGTGATGTTGTATAGATAAAATAATGAGAGTAACGATAATAAATAAATACAGATTTGTTGAAACGTAAAAGTGATTTTCGAATGTTTTGGAACGTTGGAGATTTTATTGGAAAATGCGAAAAGGAAATCATTAGCAAAAAAATGAAGTAAACAATGATTGTTCAACCTTGCTACCCCGGGACTCGTCGGGCCTTGGATGGTCTGACAGTCCAATTCTTGAGAAATGATCCCTTGCTCACAGTTTGGATGGTAGGGCCTTCCTCCTCCTCTTCAACAATAACACAGCAGTCTATGTCACCATCTTCCAGGAATAGATTTTTCAAGGCCGTCAATGCTTCTACTTCCTCTGACCCCCCTATTACATCGGCCTGCTGGAAGGTCTGCTCCAGATGCTGTATCGGCTTTTCCAAGGGACAGTAAGGGCCGCGCCATGGTGGCGACAAGTTATCATACTCTTGCCATGTGTTTTTGTATCCCAGCCCAAAAGTGGTGCCATGATGCTGTGGTGGGATAATTTTATTTTTCGGTAGAGTTGTATGATGATGAGTTGTGGGAGGATTTTGTTTGTTTGGGGTGTTCTAAGGAGGTATGGGATTTTGAGTGACAACTGGGACACTGAGTGAGAGGGATAAATTTTCCAAGTTCCGGACATGCTCAAGCTCCCCTTGGAGTTTCAACAACCTTTGCTCGAGTTGTGACATAGCATCATTCTGAACCTGAGTACCTTGATTGTCAAGGCCTTCTATTCGCTCAACTGTCATTGTGTTTTCCTTTATGATATTACTCAAATCTTCCATTTTGCCTTTGCCTTTTCCTTTAGGTGGACTAGGAGGAGGAGGAGATGGAGGGCCCCTGGATCTTGTGTGATATGATGATGATGCCGAAATGCATGAACCAACCTTTAGGGAGGGGAAATAATCAAAAGAAAGAAACAAAAAAAAAAAGGTAGCCAAGTCAGTGAGGATCATGAGAAAATATTGCAATATTTAAACACATAGTGCAGGAATAAAATTGTGTCCTAATTTGGGAGCCTCGTTATGCCCGAGGTAGGCCTAGCGACAAGTTGATTTGGAGAAGTTAGATGCCAACGTGCCTTATTTCATTAATTTAAAATAGATGAATCCAAAACGACACTAAAACAATAAGAAGGAAATAAAGTCACTAATGGCACTTGGCCTTATTAAATTTGAAAAAAGCAATGAAAAGGAAACCTATACTACTTGATCCTAGAAGGACCTTCCCCAGGATCGATATTCTTGGCTCTTTCAATCAGGTTCCCCAAGTCGTGTATGCCCAACAGTTCCCACCAATCCAGCAAGAATGGTGGTATTCTTTGGACCATGCCGAACATGGGGATTTCGTGCCTCATTTTCTGCAAAATAAATAAGGTTAGACCCTTACCCCCGCCAGACTCGACTATTTATACACTTATGATTAGCATAAAGGCATTTAGTTCTCCAAATAAATGCACAAAACGTGATTGCGTCCGTTGGGATTATGAAAAACCTGGTGGACTTTTGGATAAGGCTGTCTTAAAGTGTTATTGTGCGGACGACACGTTAACCCAGCTAGGTTTGTCCGTGATGCATGTACAAATATAACAGAGTAAGGTTTCTATAGATTTTTAGACCAGTACCCTCAAGAGGAAAACTTGAGGGGGAAAGGCACGGAACCGTCGACTACACTGCTGATCGACTAGTTTTACCGCAAATAAGTCTTTCCGAATTTAGGGGTGATATAAAATGGAAGAGCGCAACCAATCATCAAGAATTTCCATAGGATTTGTATAGGAACGAGTTGAATATGATGTTGAGCATGATTATGCAACAATAAATGAGCAATAAAAGCATGTTGTCATGTATTTGCACGTTATGAAAGCGGTAAATACAACAGTTATGATTGAAAAGCAGTTACATAGGAAAACAAAAAGAAACATGTCAGTTTTGATTTTGAAAAGAACAAGTACTTGAAAGAGATAAACAATTAATTGCACATAAAGGGGGAAAGGGAAAGGTCGCTAGTATTAACAAAGTAAAGACAAGTTCACAAAGCAAGTTGAAATGGTAAAAGCCTAGATATATGCAGTTTCAATTTTATAAACCCAGAAGCAGGGGCCCGAATCAGTTTGCCTACTCATTTTAAGCATGTCAACCATTAAGCAGTAAACACAAAAGTAACAGTTTTCCAGTTTTATAAAGGTTGGTTACCTAAGGCTTGCCTAGGCGTGGGGAGGAATGCACAATAGTTACCAGATTATTAAAAAAGTTTAGAGGTTGTTTTACCTAAACCATGTTGTTCTAAGTGTTGCAAAGACACATGGGTTATTACCAGTTTTACTAACACAGGATAATCATATATGAGACTGTCTTATGTTCCTTTTTTCATGCATCAGTAGTTTAGCTAGGTGTGACTTAGTGAGGTCCTAAAATAGGGTATCTAGTATGAACATTATAAGATGCAGAATGATTTATATTCAAAATTCCTAAAAGAAAAGCATGACTTCTAGATGCACAAAAAGTTACAGCATGATTTCAGAATATGCAGTAGCAACAGCTTTCATGTTAATGTTATTATTTAACGTAGAAGAAGGATTTCTAAGTGATGAAAATAATGTCAAAAATATGCTGAAACAGTAAACTTAAGAATATGATATCTAATGCATGACATGCTTAGAATGTATTGGTCCTAAACATGAATTGTAATGTGCACATAGAAATGTAAGCCTAAAGCATGATTTCTACCCCATTGATATCGACAACAGACATGCCCTCCCCTTTTCACTATCAATCCCCAATATTCGTTTACAATAATTATTATAAACCAATATGAATGAATTACATAAATAGATAAAGAAAAATAAGAAGTTACACTATAGGGAGCTTGAAACATCCCCAGATTCTTAGAACCTCAAATGCCCAAATGTTTCATAGCCTTTCTCATATCCGGGTGTGTCGGAGTTCCCTAAGGACCTCAAGGGATCCCGGGAAGTGCTCACACGCAGATTTCACAACCATAATTGAGTAAGTGCAGTGTGGAAGAACCAACTCTAATGCATCAAAGTTCAGAGGGATCTCACAGGAATCCTAAGGGAGTCATACACTAGAGGGGCGGAACTTAAGGACCTAAGGATAGAGTGAGAGTGCTTGACATAGTTTTGAAAAGGTTTAACAGGAAAGCAATATTTGAAAAAGAGACCCAGTTGAAGTGGTTTCATAAAATAGGAGAATTGTTTAGTAAAACAGCTTTTGAAAACAGTTGTGTAATTTAAACAAACAGCAGGTCAGTCAAACAAGTTCAACAATACTGAAAGAACAAACCTTCACACAGGGATAACTTGGGATTGGGGACAAGTAGAGCATGTATGGTGAACACATAACAGACAGGGGTCCTTGGAAATTAGTGCAAATAGTAAAACATAGATTCAGGAGTGCTAATTAAAACAAAGTCACAGAATCAGAAGTGCTCTAGGGGATTCATGGGGTTGGGAGATAGTATAGTATAGGATTTCATCCTAAACATGATTGAGCATAGCATCAAGACAACTTAGGGTAACAAATAAATAGGTGTATATCAAAACTAGGCAATCAGTACACAAGCATAAAAACAGAGTAAAGTTATATTGAGACAGATTACAGGTTTATAAGAACATGATAACCCTAAAGAGGAAAGATATAACTAGCATACTAGATGAAGAAATGATGCAAGGAGGTCAATTACATGTTGAACAGCAAAACAATAGATAGAAATAGATTAGGAACATGATAAACTATAACTGTAAAAGAAACATATTGGTTTTGGGGCTTGAATACAAAATTAGAACATACCAGTAAAGTGACAGTAACCACAAAGTGAAGGGACAGGAGAGCACAATAGTTAGCCTTGGCTTGCAGCCGGGTAACTTAGAATAATAGTAAGTGACCCAGAAAGAGAGTAGAAAGCTTTGAGTGTGAGAGATAGAGTTTGAACTAGTGTGTTCGTGTGTGTTGAGTGTATTCTCTTCGAGTGAGTGTGTCTATATATATATATAGTAGTTTGAAACTAGGTAGAATAAGGTAAAAATCACAATTAGGCAGTAAATTATGGAACTCAGAACAAATTAGAGTAAAATCAGTGCAAGTACTCCCTTGATTAAGGGAGTCAACTTCAAACGGTAAGAACATGTAACAAATAAGGAAAGAAATCAAAATGTAACTGGAGCATAATAGATAAGGAAACAATTCAAACAGTGAAAGTACATAATAGGTAATTAGGACTAGGTACATAAGGTTCTAATTAAGGAAATATCATAAGAATCAATTAACAGTGTAGTGAACTATAAAATAAGGCGAGAAAATAATTTAGAGGTCGAAAATCAGTAAAAGGTGTTAATCATAGAAAATTAGGGATTCAAATAGGAACAGTACTGATTAAGGGGACAATTAACACAAAATTTCTATGAACAAACGGAATAAAATATAATAGGTAAGATGAAGTAAAATCAAAAACATAGTAAAGTAAGAATCACGTAGAATCAGGGATTCAACTAGAGAAGATAGAACTGATTAGAGGAATTAACAGAATAAACATAATATAAGCGGAATAAGCAAGAATCAAAAACCCTACTGAACATAATAGGGTAAAATCACAGAAACTCAGAGGGTTCATGAGAAACAAGCACACGAACATATTACCAAGGACGGACTCAGAATTATAACAACTGTTAAAACTAAGGTTTTATGATAACAAGTTATGACTAAAAAGCACTTTTAACAAAAGGTCGTTTTAATCATCAGAGAACAACATTAAAGGACCAGAAATATATTTTGAAGAAAAGTTCCGGAAACCATAATGGAAAAATAAAGCGACGCTTTGAGAAATCGAAAGGTTTTTCATGAAACCAACAAAAATAGTTCAGAAAGACCCCAGATCTGTTATAGATCTAAGAGGTACAGTAGAAGAGGTTAGGGTTTTCTAGAAAATAACCCAGAAATAGAGAGAGAAGGATTAGAAACCCATAGGTTTAGCCGGAAAAAGGAATGATCTTACTCGATCGAGTCATGGTGGTTTGAGAATGGTGAGCATAGTCTCAGGGGTAAGTGGAATGGCCACTATCCCTTGAGGACTTCAAAGAAAGCAGGAATCCCGGCACAGGAGATCCATTAATACTGGAGGATGGTGGTAAGTCCCCATAGTCGACGACATGAGAGCACCGGCGATGGGGAATTAGGGCTAGGGCAGAGAGCGTTTGAGAGAAGGAGGAGATGACGACGGAGTGTGAGAGGAGAAATGAGAGAATGAGGGTTTGGGGGGGGGGGAGNAATAGGGAGTGATTAATCAATTTAGGCTAAAATTGAAATGGGCATGGCTATTTGTTAAATACCCAGATAGTTTAATTAAAATAGTTTTATAAGGTAATTAATATTTATAAAAATGAATCATATGCATGGAAATAACTTAAAAAATTTTATTTGGTATTTAAAAATATAGAAGGCTAAATATTTGGTAAATAAATAGTATAAAATTACATGCTTAGGCTATAATTGTAATGTTATTGCAATTATAGCCAAAAGGTATCAGTTTGGCTAATTATGAAATAATTTAATCTTATTAGGACCATAAACAATGAATTAAATTAAGAAATGCCTTTGAAATCATTTGTGACGCGATTTTGTAATTATTTATTGGAAATAAAATGTGGATAAATTAGACAAAATATAGGAAAATTATGGAAAAATATCAATTGTTATTAATGCATGATTTTGAAGGTACATATGCAATTTTAAAATTGGGAAAATTGTGTATCAACACCCGTTAGGCTAAAAAAGCTTAGGACCCCCCATCTTTTTATATACTGGTTATTTGAACTTAGTCATAGATCGACGCAACTGTACTCCTTATGATTTTTTAAGACTTTTATCAATTAGTCATATAGTTAACTCTTATGTTATAATAAAGTTTTCAACTTCTACATCTTTCTTTGCTTATTTGATCACCTAGCTTAATTATATAATCCACATAGTGTAAACTTCAACCAGGACCCACAGTTGTGGACCTCGAAGAGTGCCTAACATCTTCTCTTTAAGGTAATTTGATCCCTTATTCGATGTTTAGTGGTGTTGACTAGTCAAACAAAGTTATTTGCAAATAGGTGCCCTAACACACCTTAAAATCGTTAGGTGGGGACTCGTCTCTTTTAATACCCATTTAAAAGAGTCTTCGCATGTCGAATCCTGCCTTCACAAGGAAACAGGGCGCGACAGCATGGCGACTCTGCTGGGGACATACTTAGGCTCTTACGATAACGAACTTGGAATATGTGGATTATTTCCCTTATTTCTCTAAATTGATATGACATGCACATTCGTTTCGTTATTTTCCTTTATTTGTATAAATTGCTATGACATGCACATCCATTCACTTATGTTCCTTTATTGCTATGACATATACGCTCTCTTCCACCTCTTTCATCTTGTATAAGACTTCTATATCATAACTCTCTCGTCCCTATTTTCCTATTTTCTTTATTACGTTCTCGCACATTTTCATGAGTTAAACTGACTGCTCTCTTTTGTCTTTACTTTTCTCTTCTTTTTCATCTTTACCATGTTATTTACTATTTTTATATACTTTATCATACAAATACTTGGCAACGTGTTACTATTTCTGCATAAAGCATGATCCACATCATACTCCACCCTTTCTCATTATCAACATAGCGGCGCTTGATGAGTGTCTGCACTTTCGTGAAATCACCCTATTAAATCTGAAAGGTTTATATGCCGTAGACTAGTCGATCAACAGTGCAGTCGACCTTCCCGTGACTTTCCCTCTCAAGTTTCCCACTTGAGAGTACCAGTCTAGACCCTTCTAGAAACCCCACTTTAATTTTAAATGTACATGCATCATGCTAAACCTAGTACGAATTTAGGCGTCATTGGCGTAACAACCCGCTTAGATAAACCTTGTCCAATGTTCGACAGGATTTCCATAATCCCAAAGGAAACTATCATGTTATGTGCATTACTTGGAGAAAATGTGCCAACATATTGATCATTATTGCGTAAGTAGTCGAACCTGAAGGGGGAAAGGCTAACCTTTGTTTGTATATAGAAAATGAAGCATGAAATCCCCATGTTCAGTATGGTCCACAATATCCCGCCTTTGCTAATTGACTGGTGGAAAGACCTTGCACCTTGTGATAAAAATCATGCGAGGAGAGTACTTGGTGACATGCCATCTCTGCTGAACATTCGACCATATAGGGAACTGATCGAGGCTGCTACCATGTTATGGGATGAGAAAGGAGATGTTTTTCGATTTGGCAATATAGAAATGACTCCTCTCTTAGAAGAAATAGGGGTTTTCGCAAAGTTACCATGGGATAGTCCGGGACTAGTGGTGCCAGAAAATCGCACTCCCTGTTGTTTTCTAAAAATATTAGGTTTTAAGAAGAATGATAAACTACCCCGTCTAAAGAAATCATACATCCCTTTTGAGTTTCTCTACGAGCGTTATGGGCATAGAAAGTCATATCGCCTTCATCATGACGAACTAGCCATTACCTCTTTGGAATGGGTGCACCGCAGAGTTTATGTTTTCATTTTTTTCTTCTTGGGATTTTTGATCTTTCCAATGCAAGGAGGAACTACGCACTTGGTACAGATCGGGCTGCGAGGCATCTACCCTTACGCTCCTATAAGGGTAGTGAGGCAAACTGGAAGAAAACAAGTCATACCTTGTGTTTCTAACATGGTTCAATGCGTATTTCAAGGTCGATGTCATCCCATTCAAGTTCGAAGCGCAACACATGTGGAACCAAAAGAGCATCGTAGAAGGGGAAACTATTGATCTAGGCAGGTATCACACTGGCCATATGCACTACTATCTATCATAATTAGAAGAGATATAGTTGGGGATATCAAACCAGAAATCAATCTGAAGGATAGGATCATAGACAAAGTGGCGGAGGCACATGTAAAGTATAAGAGGCTACGCAAAAGGGTTTTCGAATAAAAAGCTAAGCATCTGGATCAACATAAAGTAAACATGGAGGCGACAAGGGAATGGAAAGAGATTTCCACGATGTCGACGAAAAGATTAGAATACTTGGAGCAAGGACTGGTGGAGCTGGAAGGGAAGATGAGAAAGAGACTTTGGGATTGTCAAGGCATGGACGATGATGAAGGAGGAAAGTTAGGAAAACCTTACTTGTTTCTGGACATGTGGGATATGGGAAACATGATTGATGGGATCAAGAAATCCAAGCATAGAGAAGGTCCTTCAGGAACCAAATAGATTAGGAGATGATGTTCTTTACTGCTTTTTATATTAGATTTCCATGTAATCAGGCTTAATGCCATTAGTGGATTATTTATTTTTATTATTATTATTATTATTATTATTATTATTATTATTATTATTATTATCGATTTAGTGAAAGATTGTTTTGGCTTATTTTCGCACTAATTAGATGAAGCAAATGTTGGCATCAATTTTTTCCAACTTTATATGTCGCTTAGGCCTACCTCATGCACAATAAGGTCCCCAAAACTAGGACGCGAATTATTGCATGACTTTTGTGAAACATGTTTAAATATTGCAAACACTCTTTTATTTCACCTTGCTGACTTGGTTACCTTTTGATTTTAGTTCTTTAATTATACCCATTCCCAAAGGATGGTTCGTGCATAATGGCATCATCATCATACAACACTAGATCCATAGGTCCTCCACCTAGCGACCCAAAAAGCAAAGGCAAGGGAAAAGGGAACATGGATGACATAAGTGGTATCCGAAAAAATAATGCTACTGTGGAAGAAAATGTTGAAACTTCATATGGTAGAAGCACCCCGGGCATAATGAGTTGGTCTTGTGTTTGGAGCAGAAAATCGTGGAGCTTCGGTTTGAACAAGTCCAAAATCTGGAAAACATGTCCCTTACTCTCAATGTTCCTGACAACAACCAGCAAAATCAAACTACCCAAAATCAAACACCGCCACAAAATACACAAAACAAGAATCCGCCACCCATAGCTCTGAATCCTCCCGTACCACACCAGTATCATAATCTTACACCTCCCCAAAACCTCAACCGACTACTAGTGCAAACCCCGCAACAACACCTCCATCACCCAACTCAATACCCGCAAATCACTACTTATCACACTCCCCAAAATAAACCACAACCTACTCCCGATCCCCAAAACTCAACCAACGATCATCCATATACCTAAGTTACAGGAACTCATCAAAACAACCAAATATATGTGGAAGCTTTACTCCATACCCCACAACAAACCCTATACATACCTGATCTGACTAAGAAGGACCTGCTCAATCGAAACATGGCAGAGGAACTCAAGAAACTTACAGGTAGATTCCAGAGTATTGAAGGTAGGAAAGGCGTTGAAGGCTTAAACTATGAAGATTTGTTTATTCAGCCAGATGTAGAACTGTCGGAGGGTTACCAACCTCCAAGTTTGAAATGTTCGATGGCACTGGTGATCTGAAGGTGCTTCTAAGAACCTACTGCGACAGAGTTGTAGGAGTGGGTAAGAATGAACAAATCTGCATGAAACTATTCATGGACAGAAGTCGCCAAACGCAAACGTGTCAAGCTAAGAAATACTTTTCCCTCTTGCATTTAATCATTTCTCTTCTTGCATAGGGCTAAACACTTTCCTCATTATTGCATAAGGCTAAACGCTTCTCTGCATGAGACTAAACATTGTTTCCATTATATAACATGAGGCTAAGCATTGACCTCATCATTGCATAAGGCTAAACGCTGCCTTCCTTTGCATGAGACTAAATACTGTTTCCATTACATTGCATGAGGCTAAGCACTGCCTTCATAATTGCATAAGGCTAAACGATACCTTCCTTTGCATGAGACTAAGCATTGTCTCCACTCCTTGCATAAGGCTAAGCATTGCCTTTATCATTACATAAGGCTAAGCACCGCCTTTCTTGCATGAGACTAAGCACTGTTTCCATTACATGCATGATACTAAGCACTTCCTCAATCATTACATAAGGCTAAGCATTGCCTTGCTTTGCATAAGACTAAGAACTTTCTCCATTACATTGCATGAGGCTAAGCACTTCCTCCATAATTGCATAAGGCTAAACGTTGTCTTTCTTTGCATAAGACTAAGAACTATCTCCATTCCTTGCATAAGGCTAAGAATTGCCTCCGTAATTACATAAGGCTAAGCATCGCCTTTCCTTGCATGAGACTAAGCATTATCTCCATTCTTTGCATGAGACTAATCATTGCCTCCATTATTACATAAGGCTAAGCATTGACTTCCTTTGCATGAGACTAAACACTGTCTCCGCTACACTTCATAAGACTAAGCATTGTCTCCTTTCTTCACATAAGTCTAAGCACTGCCCTCATCTCATACAAAACTAATCCTTGTCTTTTTTCGTTCTCGCATATGACTAAGTAGTACATGTTTCCTCTATCATACGATTAAGATCGCTGCATATTTGCATTTTATGGATTGAAAGATTGCCACATTGTCTGAAGGCGTCATAGTCTGAGTGTATCATCCTCATAGCCCGAAGCCATCATGCCATGGCCGAAGGATCTCTCAAAATCGCATATCATTATTCAAAGGTGTCATGGTCCAGAGAAACCATCCTCATGGCCCGAGGACACCATTCCATGGCCTGTGAATCCCTTATCATACGCTTCATGGCCCAGGATGTCATCGTCTAAGGACATCATCCTCATTGTCCAAAGATAACTCTCATGGTCCGAAGGGAATTTGCATCGTGTTTAAATTTTCAAAATATATATATATATATATATTCGCGTGCATTGTGTTTTAAGTTTTCAGTAACTCGAGAGGTAACCATCTACAAAAAGATGAAATTCTCGCTCTGGTTTCTATGCACAGTGTTCACATCCGTCGATCACCTCAAACGTAACCGATGATCAGTAATTGATTACCCTTTGTTCTATAACTGCTCAAGTATTCACCTTATACATCTATAACATTCAAATTCGCATTCATAGCTTCACCTGAAATTATCATTTACTCACGACCCTATCATATCCATAAGATCCTTTGCGAAACACACCACTACTCTTATAACAAATCCATTGGTTTCGTTTCCCGTTAGATCCAAAGCTACACACGGCCTGATTCCCCTAACACCAAGAATATGTAGGCAACTCAAGAACCGGGGTTCGGCCCCCATTTTTTCAAAAACGCATCATAACCCCGATCATTTTGGACAAAATTGGTCATCATTTTCTATACCCGACAACTCTTTTCATCATTCCCACGTAAAGAGGGGCAAATTTTAATACCCAATTTTTCCATCATATTTTATAAATATCATTTATACTTTCTGTCACGACCCCAAATGAATATCAGGTCGTGATGCCACCTATCATGAAACTAGGCCAGCCAGCTATTGAGAATAACATACAAAACCGTCCGTTTAATATCACAAATCAAAGTAATTCATTTAAGGTTCATGTTTTAAAGATATAATTAACAGCAGTAATACCACAGAAATCAAATCTAACCACAACCCAGCACCCGGATACAACTGTCATGAGCATCTAAAGAGATAAATACAATATCTGATACAAGATCCTATTTGTACAATCAGGAGAATACTAGAAATCTATGAGCTAAGAAAAGGAAAAGAAGGTCAGCTGGGGGCGCCGAACAACTACCTCTATCCTCGAGCAAACTCCGAGCAAAAGAAAAATCAGCTAACACTCAGATCTGGTACTGGATCTGCACAAAAGCGGCAGGGAGTAACGTGAGTATGCCAACTCAGTAAGTAACCAAAGTAACTAAAGACTTGAGTGCAGTGACGAGCATTTAAAATTGATAGTTTTATAAAAATATGTGTCAGTAAAAACAAACAGAGTAATCCAAAAGACTACATTTAATAAATACTTTACAAATTCCAGTTCCCCCTTCTAAACTTGCATAAAACATTACTCAACGTCTATTAAAGAGACTCAGTGTAAAATGAGTGAAAAACAATGATCTCACAATTTATAGCCTCTCGGGAACAATATCACTCATACGTAATATCTCGCAGTCACTCGTGACTCCTCTGTCAGAACTTGATGATCACACTCAGCACTTTCACTCAACAGGTACCATGTATCCACACAAACTGCTGCGGCGTGCAGCTTGATCCACATAACATATGATGCGGCGTGCATCCCTATCCAAATATTATATATATATATATATATATATATATATATATATATATATATGATGCGTGCAGCCCGATCCAATAACGTATGTATATGCTGCGGCGTGCAGCCCGATCCAAATAATAGTCGACTGCGCTCATTGGGAGTGTACAGACTCCTGGAGGGGCTCCTACAGCCCAAGCGCTATATTGTTGCGGCATGCAGCCCGATCCAATATATATATATATATATATATATATATATGTTGCGGCGTGAAACCCGAACCAAAACTCTATCCTCACAAATTCGGCTCTCGGCCTCACGCACTCATCCTCTCAAGCCACTCGGGCAACTCATCTCAACATCACGGGAATCAGCCACAAATACCTCACTTTATTCTAAAACATTGTGATAACGGTGAAATAGAAACAAGTAATAAACATGACTGAGTTCACAAATTTTCTATCGAAAATAGTGTGAGAATAGTGTAAAAATACCCCTGGGGTCTAAACAGATCGGCACAAGGGCCCAAACGTGGCATACTGCCCATGATATAATATAATCCCCAAAAATATAGGACATCTTATGATTTCAAATCAAATAGAGGCATAATTGTAATGACCCGACCGGTCGTTTTGTGTTCTAGGACCCCCTTTCCCCTAGATGAGACTCCCCGTAGCTACTTTTACTGATTTATGACTTGCGGGGATGGGTGGGTCGAGGTTTGGAGGAGTTTTGAGTGGTATAGGAACACTTAATTAATTAGGGTTGGCCTTAAAGGCCAAGTTTGACTTCAGTCAACATTTTCAGTAAGCGACCCCGGAATCGATATTCGAAGATTCCAGTAGGTTCGTATGATGATTTTGGACTTGGACGTGTGTTCGGAACGGGTTTTGGATGAACCGCGAGCGTTTCGGCGCCAAATAGTGAAGTAAGAATGTCTTTAAGTTCAAATTTAGGTTTAGTACGTATTTTTTTGTTATCGAGGTCCGAATGAAATTCCGAGACTGGGAATAGTTCCGTTATGCCATTTATGACTTTCTCGTAAAATTTGGTGTCATTCCGAGTAGTATAGGTATGGTTAGGCATGTTGAAAGAGAATTCACAAACTTGAAGCTCTTATGTTTGATCCAATAGGTTTTGAGGTGTGATTTTTAGATTTAGCGTTGTTTCAGGCATTCTGAAGGCTCGAGCGAGTCCGTATTATGATTTAGGACTTGTTGGTATATTTGAACGGGGTCTCGAGTGAGCCTAGATTCCATTCAGGCATCGAGCGAGGCAAAATCCAGCCAAAAACGACTGTTGGTGCACCAAGTCTGGTGCGACCGCACCTGCGGAGGTCCATTCGCAGGTGCGAGACCGCTCTTGCGGTCCCAACTCGCTGGTATGACTCCTGAGGGAGTTGCCAATTACTGCCGGTGCGGACCCCTTTTCGCAGAAGCGGAGCCGCAGGTGCGGACTTTGCTCTGCATGTGTGAAACCAGACCACCTTCCCCTCATCCGCAGGTGCGGTCCTCGAGCCGCAGGTGCAAAAAGCCTGAAGGTAGTGCACTTCCTTTTAAACATGGACTTAGCCATTTTTTACCACTTTTCTTCATCCTTGGGCGATTTTGAGGGCATGAAAGAAGGGTATTCGACCTAGCTACTAAGAGGTAAGTAATTTCTACTATGAATTTAGCTTATTACTTGAATTATTAGGTAGATTAACACCACAATTAGTAGAAAACATGGGTTAGAGTAAAAACCTAGGTTCTTGACAAAAAACAAAATTGGGGGTGACTAAGAAATTTTTTGAAGAATCAAACAAAAACTATATATTATTGATCCTTAGTCCATGGGTGATATATTCCTTCAAAAAATTTCGGAATCCGAGCATGTGGGCCCGGGGGTGTATTTTGGGATTTTGCACTTTAGTTTGAAACAATCAGTTAAATGGGGAAATTTCATACTTTTGAGTATAGATTGATTTATTTATGCAATATTTGACTAGTTTTGAGTCTATGGGCGGCAGATTTGGAGTTTCAAGCGCATTCTTGACCCGGGAAGTAGACTTGATGCGAGGTAAGTCTCCTTCTAACCTTGTAAGAGGGAATTTTCTCCATAGGTAAATTAAATAGTAATGTGTCATTGTTGTGGGGGACTACGTACGTGTGAGGTGACGAGAGACCGTGCGTAGAAACTATTATTGCTATGTCCGGGTAATTAGGACCATGCCATGCCATGTGAATTCCACTAAATTGAGTTATATGCTTTGTAACTTCATTGTATGCAACTTTGTTTTCAAGAAAACCAAGAATTTGATGATTTAGAGGAATTTTTATTTGTAAAGAATTGAAAGAAAGATGTTGTATTTGCATGCGGCCGCTTCGCAATATATATCCCACAAGTGGAGTGATTCTTTCCCCTACTCTCATGGGAGCGGGTCGTATGCCACAGTGGTATTGATAGATGCATATATGGTTCGTGCCATTCGACCCTTTGACAGTGCACAATTGTTGTTATTATTATGTTGGCCCAGGCCGGATGTCCTTATTCCTCTTTGCACATGCTATTTTTCTGATATTGTTTATGGTTGTCGAGCTATGAATTATCCTGGAGGATAGCACTGAAAACTTGTAAATTAATTCTTCATTTCATATTTGGAGTTTACTACGGTTCAATATCAATTTTTCTTACTCTCCATGCTTACTTGTTGTCCTCTTTTAAACTACCACTTAAATACTCTGTTTGGACCCTATTAAGTGTCAAGTCGACCTCTCGTTACTACTTCTTCGAGATTAGGAGGGATACTTACTGGGTACATATTGTTTACGTACTCATGCTACGCTCTGTACTTAATTGTACAGGTTCTGAGGCAGGTGCATCTGGATTCCAGTCCGGAGCTTGTTCCTGAGTTTTTACTTGTCGAGGCTTCACAGTGAGCTGCTCTTCTTGGTGTTTTCCAGAAGCACTCCGGAGCTATCCTTTTGTTATTTCTGTCTATGCTTACTTGGACAGTAGGAAATACTTTTATTCTTTTGATATCATTCTGCTAGATGCCGGTAGACTTGTGACACTAGTTCCTGGAACATACACGCTAGTAGACTTTATTTTGGAATGTAATCGTAAATTATGACTTCATGATTATTTATTTTTCATAGAATTTGCCTAAGTTATACATTTCTACTTAAATGTCTCAACTAAGTTAAGCAGGTGGTGGAAAAATATTTTTGGTATACTACCAGAAATCACTAGTAAATAAAGGTTAGCTTGCCTGACGGCGGTGTTGGGCGCCATCGCGACCTGGGTTAGGGTTTGGGTCGTGACAATAATAGTCGCCACGGGACGGACCAAATCACAATCCCTATCGGTGCATGCTCACATGCTCGTCACCTAGCATGTGCGTCACCTCATTTACCAAAACAAAGTGAAATACCGGGGTTTCATACCCTCAGGTCTAGAGTTACAATCGTTACTTACCTCAAACCGGCACGAAAACTACTCTACAATGCTCTTGCCCCTTGAATCGGCTTCCAAATGCTCCGAGTATATCAAAATCAGATTACTAACATCAAAATATGCTAGGAAGACGAAACCCATTCAAAAATTATCACAATTGGGCACAAATCCCGAAATTGGCCAAACCCTACCCCCGGGCCCATATCTCAAAATTCTATAAAAATCGTATCACAAGAATCCTCATCCTTTCCTGAGTCTATACATATAAAATGCATCAAAATCCGACTACAATTGACCCCTCGATTCCTAAATTTTAAGTCTCAACTTCCCAAGCCCTAAACCCCCTAATTTAAGCCACTAAATTCCATTATTTCAAAGCTTAATCCCTCAAATATCAACATAGAATCGAGTTTTAGGTCTAAGAAACTTACCTTCACGGAAATCCTTTGAAATCCCTCTTCAATTTGCTCCCAAATGCCTCAGCCTGCATGCAAATATAATGAAGTGTCAAAAATTCACGAAGGCAGTTATTTATACTTCCTGCCCAGTGAAACCGCTTCTTTGGCCCTTTCCCCGCGCCTGCGGTCCCAGGTGCGCACCTCCGAAACCCCACTTGACCGACCACTTTCGCACATGCGCTCCACTTTCCGCATATGTGGATCGCAGGTGTGGCCCAAACATCCGCTTCTGCGGTTCCTTCCCAGCTCCCCCAATCTTGCACTTGCGGCTACCCTTCCGCAGGTGCGGCCACACCAGAAGCCTAGCATTAGCAGCTCCTTCAACTGCATTTCTCCAACTTAAATCCTTCCGATGACTATCCGAAATCATCCCGAGCCCCTCGGGACCCCAATCCAAAACACAAACAAGTACCATAACCTCATTCAAACTTAGTCGAGCCTTCGAAACACCCAAAACAATGCTAAACACCAAGATCACATCGGATTCAAGATTATGAACTTTGAGATTTCTAAATTTCGCCAATGATGCTGAAACCAACCAAAACACATCCGAATGACCTGAATTATTTGCACACACGTCCAAAATGACACTACGAACCTGCTCCAACTTTCAGAATTTCATTCTGACCTCGATAGCTAATTTTCCTCTGCCAACCAGAAATCCCCAAAAACTCAAATTCACCAATTCAAGCCTAATTCTACACCGTACACCAAAACCACATTCTGAACACACTCCTAAGTCCCAAATCACCTAACGAAGCTATCCGGACCATAATATCTACATTCCGAGGTCATTTACCAACTTGGAGTTGACTTTCCCAGCTATTAAGCCAATTTAAGAGATTAAGTGTCTCAATTCTCATCACAACCACTCCGAGCCCGAACCAACCGACTCAACACGACAAAATTAGGCTAAACAACACAAAATAAAATAGAAACAGGGAAACGGGGCTAATCTCACGGAACGACCGGTCGGGTCGCTACATCCTCCCCCTCTTAAACAGACGTTGGTCCTCTAACAGGTCTAGAAATAAGTGATGATATCTGGTCCGCATCTCCCGCTCGGTCTCCCAAGTGGAATCCTCCATTGTCTGTCCTCTCCATTAAACCTTCACTGAAGCTATATCTTTGGATCTCAACTTTCTGACCTGATGACCCAAATAGCCACTGGCTCTACCTCATATGACACCCTCGAGCTGAACCGTGCAGAAGTCCAAAACATGAGACAAGTCACCAACATTCTTCTGGAGCATCGAAATATGGAACACCGGATGAATACTCGATAAGCTGGGTGGCAAGGCAAGTCTGTAAGCCACCTCTCCAATCCTCTGCACCATCCCAAATGGTCCAATGAACCGGGGACTCAGCTTTCCCTTCTTCCCGAACCTCATGACACCCTTCATGGGTGACACCTTCAGCAGCACCTTCTCCCCAATCATGAAAGACACATCTCGGACCTTCCGATCCGCATAACTCTTCTGCCTAGACTGCGCTGTGCGAAGCCGCTCTTGAATCAACTTCACCTTACCCAACACATCATGAACCAAGTCTGTGCCCAATAGCCTAGTCGCGCCCGGATCAAACCAACCAACCGGAGATCTACACCTCCCACCATATAAAGCCTCATACGGAGCCATCTAGATACTCGACTGATAACTACTATTATATGCAAACTCTGCGAGCGACAGAAACTGGTCCCATGAACCCCCGAAATCAATGACACACACACACACAACATGTCCTCCAAAATCTGAATAGTATGCTCCGACTGCCCGTCGGTCTGTGGATGAAACGCTGTGCTCAACTCAACTTGAGTACCTAACTCTCTCTACACGGCCCTCCAAAACTGAGATGTGTTGATAACCAATTTTTCCTAAAAAATATTTTAAATTGCATATATACTTTCAGAATCATGCATTAGTATGAATTGGTATTTTTCCCATAATTGTTTTACATGTTTTATAAATTTGTCCAGTATTTTATCTCCAATAAATAATTACAAAATTACATCACAAATTATTTCAAAGACATTTCTTCATTTAATTCATTGTTTATGGTCCTATTAAGACCAAATTATTCCATAAATAGCCAGTTTGGTACCTTTTGGCTATAATTGCAATAACTTTGCAATTATAGTACATTTAAATAATTTTTGAGTTATTTTTACCAGAAATTAGTCCTTTAAATTTTAAATACTAAATAATCATTTTTTAAATATATTTCTATGCATGAAATTAATTTTTTATAATTAGTAACTATTTTATAAATTATTTTTAACTAATTTAATTTGGGTATTTAGCAAATGGCCCCGTTCAATTTCAATTATAGCCTAAATTAAGTTGGCCTAATTAGTCCTAAACCAGCCAAAAGACCCCAGGCCCAAAATCCTAATACTACCCGACCCAATTCCGCTCAAATCCTGGCCGTTGATCATTTTGATCAACGGTCGAGGTTATTTCTTTCCTAATTTAACCTAATACTACCCACCAAACCCCTCATTTTCTCCTCACACACCCGTTGTCACCCTTCCTCTTCTCTCCCAAGTTCTCTCTACCCTAACCCTAATTTCCCCCGATGTTGCTTGCTTGCCATCGAATATGGTGGCTCACCACCATTCTCCAGCCTTAACAGCTCTCGTACGCCGGGATTTTTGTTGTCTTTGAGATCCTCAAGGGACCAGTGGTTGGTCCACTCACACCTTGGCCTCTCCTCACCATCCTCAGGCCACCATGGCTCGATTTAAGTAAGATCGTCCTATTTTCTTGTTAGACCTATGGTTTCTAAGCCGGTATTTTATCTCTGGGTTAGTTTTCTCAAAACCTTATTCTCATCTCCTAAATCTTTTAGATGTGTAACAGATCTGAGGAGGTTCGAACTATTTTTTCTTGTTTTTATGAGAAATCTTCCGATTTTCAAAGCGTCGCTTCTTTTTTTCCTAACTAAGGTTCTGAAACTTTTTCTTCAAAATGATTTTTGATATTTTAAGTGTTATTCTCTGATTCTTATGTGTTTTATCGATTTTGTTAAGTTTTCCCTTTAACCCTAACTAGTTATGCTAAAACCCCTAACTTTAGTGCTATGTTTGGATTCTGAGTTAGTCCTCACTTGTTTGTTCATTTGATTCTGCTATGTGTTTGATTCTAATGAATACTACTTCGTTTAATTAGAGTATTTTTGTGATTTTTACCCTAGTGTGCCCTATTAGGGTTTCAGATATGATTCCTTCTGGTTATACTTGGTTTATTTGTTTATCCATGGAAGTTTATATTATTTCCCTTAAAATTAGTATTACTTCGATTCTTTGAATCCTTGATTCCTTGTGTTGATACTCATATGCTAAATTCTGGTTATTTTCCTATTTTTCACCACCTTTAAATTATTGCTTGCCTTATTTATGATGAACTATGTTATTTACTGATTCGTACAACTTATTTCCTTAATTGAACATTTGTGTATCTACCCCTAATTACCTACTATTTACCTATATTATTTAATTTATTTCATTAATTGTTACCTGCGCTCTATCGTTGGTAAATTACTCCCTTAATTAAGGGAAGACATGGCTGATTTTACTCTTAATTGATTCTGTGGCTCTTCAATTACCGAACAATTGATTGTCTGCCTTATTTTACCTATCTATCAACTATTACATATACTCTCTTCTCTTTTCATTACACAGACGAAGAAACTGGTTCAAAAACTCTCTCTTACTTAAAACTTTTTGCCCTTTCTTGTTACTTACTACTTCAATTAAATTAGCCGGCTGTAAGCCAATGCTAGTTATTCCACTACGCTGCACAATACTTTGTGTCTACTCTGCTTAACTGGTATGTTCTGATTTAAATCCAAGTTCCAGACCCTATGTGTTCTCTTACTACTTCAGTTTACTAATTACCAATTCATTTCTGTCTATTACTTGGGCTTTTCAATATGTAACTAGCCTGCTTAAATCCTTGTTTCACTTGGCGTATATGAGTTTTTCCCAGTTCAACTTATAATTAGAATGTCTAGTATTTGCTTATTACTTTCTCTGGCACGTTTCAAACTGACTCCACTCCATGTATGTATGTTGGGATTGCTTGCCTATGTGCTTATCTATATTCCAGTATTAACCTTCTTTGCTAAGTAATTGATTGCCTTAAGTAATTTTGGTTCTATGTTAACTCTGTCTAGTACAACTAGGTTCTAAACTATCTATTCTGAAATACATGCCCTTTGTTTGTATTATTAGCTATTCCCTAATCCCATAAACTCCTAAGAAAGCTTCTATGCTTCTGTTTGTTATGTGTTTCACTATGTCTGTTGTATATGTCCCCAACCCCCAATATCCCTGTGTGAATCATGCTATTAAGTGATGTCGAATCTGTTTGCTCTGAGTTAATTTGTTGTTTTGTTTGATTCGTCAAATGTTTACAATGTTCTTGTTCAAACTATTTTACTACTAATCAACTCCTATTTTTCTTAAAACCTCCTTACTTAATTGAGTCTTTTTCAATACTGTTTTCATATCAAAACCTTTTCAAAACTATGTCAAGCACTCTCACTTTACTCATAAGTCCCTAGGTTCTGCCCCTCCAGTATGTGTACTGCCTTGGGATCCTTTTGAGATCCCTCTGAACTCTGGCACACTGGGGCTGGCCCTTCCACACTTTACTTGCTCAGTTATTGTTATGAAAGTTTGGGTGTGGCATTTGAGGTTATAGAGGCTTGGTATCTTCTAGGATACATCTGGGTCTGCTTCAGGCTCCCTATAGTTTAACTTCTTCTCTTTTTATTTATTTATGTAATCCATTCAACTATTGGGGATGGCTAGTGAAATGGGGAGGGTAGCTGATGATATTGTCGACACTGTTGGGTAGAGAACATTCCTTAGGCTTTACATTCTTTATATCTGCATTAGAATCCATGTCTTAGGACTAGTATGTTCATCCAAATCATGCCAAACATGCATTAAATATCTTGTTCTTAGGACTTCATATTTACTAGCTTCAGCATATCACATGTCACTAATCTATGTTTTCTGTTGTATCATCCTATCACTTAGAGATCCTGCTCCTAGGGCAATAAATAACATTGACATAAAACGGTCACACTTGTGTGCAGTTAGAAATCATGCCTTAAGAATTTCTATGCATTTAGAAATCATGTTTTAAGAATGATGTTACTTTTGTGTGCATTTAGAAATTATGTCTTAATAATTCTGCCATTCTTATGTGCATATTAGATACCATGCTCTAGGATTCTGTTTGCATTTGTTTGAATACGCCTAGTTCAACTACTGATCCATGAAAGGTATAAAACAGTCTCACATATAATTGTCATGTTTTTTTAAATAAAACCGGTATCAATTATTTCACTCTCAGATTTGTATCACCTAGAACCACATCTTGAAGGTTAAATATTCTCAAACTGTTTAAAACAACTTGTAACTGTTATGCGTAATCCCACGCCTAGGAAAGACTTAGGTAGTTAATATTTATAAAACTGGAAGACTATTTTTATTGTGTTTATTGCTCACAGGTTTAAAATTAGTAGGCAAACTGATTAGTTCCCTGTCGTTAAAGTTTGTATGAAACAGTGTTTCATATTCCTATGCATTGATTTCACTTAGATATCATTCCTTAGGATCCTTTTTCTAATAAAACTGTCTTTTTTTGTGTTTGAGACATGTTGTTTATTTGCATCACATGTGGAGGTGAATCTGAGCTTTTTAACTGCTTCTATCGCTTATCTGCTAGTCCTACTTGTTCTTGCATGTCGCCTAGAATTTTCCCTTTTAGCACCTTAGGGGGTTGTCTAGAACTGCCCAGACTTAGAGGTCCTAAACTCCTCCAGGACTACAAGTAAGGGATGGGTAACAGCACGCTTAGAGCTCGTTAAACAAAACTTGCCTAATAAATCGCTAAGGGGGGATAATGGGTAGAAAAGGGTATGATGACATGTGAGCTAATGCAACGTGTAGCCCCTCATTAAGGAGTGATTACCGAGCATTGTAGAGATATGATCTTATAGGATAAACAACTTAGGACCTCCCTTATCCTTAACATATGTGTTTGGACTGCTAACCTATTAAGACCTTTATTTGTTTACATATGTGTGCTTAGACTATATACTTGCTACTTGAATAATTTACACAGTATGTTTGGCCGGGACCTACAGTTGTGGACTTTGAGGGGTGCCTAACACCTTCCCCTTGAAGTAATTTCAAGCCCTTACCTAATCTCTGGTTATGCAATTAGTGTTATGAATGACCCTTAATAGGTGCCCTAATGCACCTTAATTTGTTAGGTGGCGACTCTTCGAATTTCTTACTTCCCTTTATACCATAAGGAAATGAGTTGTCCCAATAATGTCGAAAACTCTGACCAATCTGAAAGGAGAGGAAAAGGGGGCGCGAAAGCATGGCGATTCTGATGGGAAATTTAGGCTTTTACCATAACAAACTTGCTTTTTGAATTAGTCTGAAGCATGCTCCTTTTTGCTAGTATGTGCGCACCCTTTCCCTTTTCCATTATGTGAATTTAATTGCCCGTTTTGAGCATTTATGATTTCCTTTACTGCAAAAACTAACTTATTTATTTGTTTCCCTTTCTTAAACATCTTTCAATTATTAAATACCGCCTTTATTATTTTCCTAATGTGCAAATACGTGACAACATGTTATTTACTGCTGCATAAATCATGCTCAACATCATATTCCACTCGTGCGTAATCAATCCTTTAGCAATGCTTGATGAGCGGTTGCGCTCTTCCTATATATCACCCTTCAAATTCGAAAAGGCTTATTTGCGGTAAAACTAGTCGATCAGCGGTGCAGTCGACGGTTCCGTGCCTTTCCCCCTCAAGTTGTCCGCTTGAGGGTACCAGTGTAGACCCCCATAATAACCTTACTCTGATTATAACTGTACATGCATCATGGTCAAACCTAGCCGGGTTAATATGTTGTCCACATAATAACCTTTAGGAAAAGCCTTGTCCAAATGTCCACTGGGGTTTCCATAATCCAAACGGACGCAACCATGATTTGTGCATTAATTTGGAGAAATAAGTGGCAATATGCTAATCACTGATGTATAAGTAGTTGAATCTGAAGGGGTAAACGGTCTAACCTTATTTGTTTTACAAAATATGAGGCACGAAGTCCCCAGGTTCAGCATGATCCAAAGAATACCACCATTGTTACTGGATTGGTGGGAGGACCTTTCGCCAAGTGACAAAGACCATGTGAAAAGGATCCTCGAAAACTTACCCTCTTTACTGGATATTCAACCAAACAATATGTTGATCGAAGAGGCCACTATGTTCTGGGACAGATAAAGGTCCATGTTCCATTTTGGCAACATATAAATGACCCCTCTCTTGGAGGAGATAGGGGTCTTCGCTGGATTATGTTGGGACAGTCCAGGTTTATTGGTGCGGGAAAACCGTGCCGCTAAGGGGTTCCTGAAAATGATGGGTTCGAAAAAGAACGATGATTTAGAGTGCCTGAAGGAGTCCTACATAACCTTTGACTACCTCTATGAATGATACGGCCATAGAAAATCCTATCGTATCTTCCATGATGAATTATCTATCACTTCCTTGGGTCATATTCACCGCAGGGTTTTGTGTTTGTTGTTTGCTTCCTGGGTATGATAGTTTTCTAAGCAAAGGATACATGATTCACACTAGACTGGCTATGGTAGCCAAAACCTTAATGGAGGGGATCGAGTGGAAAACATATACCATTATCCCTATGATCATAGCAGACATATACCGAGCCTTGGACTGCTGCTAGAAGGGGTTCAAACACGTTGAGGGTTGTAATCTGCTACTACAGGTTTGGTTATTAGAGCATATCCAAAGGGGTCAATATCGTCAAGAGTTTCCACGAAGTGCGTGGAATGATCATATAGCATTCCATCACCCTAAGAGAATGACTTACATCCCAGACAGGTTTGCTCAACCAGAAAATGCTACAGAATAGGCACATTTTTTGACAATTTGACCGAGGACCAGGTTCAATGGATGTTCGAATGGTTCGCTACCAGTGAGTTCATCATTAGATCGAGGGACGCTCCGCACCTGGTGTCGATCGGTTTAAGGGGCATATATCCTTATGTTCCCATCAGGGTTATGAGACAGGCAGGCAGGAAGCAAGTCATACCGCGAGTTTCAAATATGAGTCATTACAGGGCAGATTTTCAGGACGACGACATCCCATATAAATGTGAAGCTCAGCATATGTGGAATCTAAAGGTTATTGTAGAAACGGACACCATTGAGCCAGCAGGTACCACGCAGGGAATGTACTGTTTTAACCATCATGATTGGAAGACAGCATAGCAGGGATAGTTGAGCCAAGAATCGGTGAGGGAAACAGGGTCATAGACGAAGTTGGTGAAGCCCATGTGAAATACAATAAACTGCACAAAATGGATCGTGAGTCCGGGGCCGAGCATCTTGGGTAAAACAAGACTGATATGGAACTGATCAATGAATGGAGGGAAAGGGCTATCAAGTCTAATGAATGGTCAGAATATGTGGAGCAGGATCTGATGGAGCTAGAGGGGAAGACAAGGAAAAGAGTCGCCGACTGCCAAAATGCTGAGGGAAACGAAAGAGGGCATCTAGCAAGATTGTACCTATTGTTGGGCATGCACGACCTGGGGAACCTGATCGGCAGAGCCAAGAAGATCAAGTTTGGGGAAGGTCCTTTTGGGACCAAGTAGATTATATTTACTTGCCTTTTCAAATGTAATAAGGCCAAGTGCCATTAGTGACTTATCTTATTTAATGTCGTTTTAGATTTATCTACTTTTACATTAATGAAATGAGGCATTTTGGCATCTAATTTCTCCAAATCAACTTGTCGCTAGGCCTACCTCGGGCATAACGAGGCTCCCAAATTAAGACACATGTTTGCAATTCTGCAATATGTGTTTAAATACTACGAATACTTTTCTCATGATCCTCACTGACTTGTTACCTTTTGTTTTTATTTTATTTCTTTGATTATTACCCTTCCCCAAAGGTTGGTTCATGCATACTGGCATCATCAGCTTATCATACCAGATCCAAAGGCCCTACCATCAGAGATGTAGAGAGAGGATCATTCCTCAAAAATTGAACTGGCAGACCATCTATGGCCCGATAAGTCCCAGGGTAGCAAGGCTGAACAGTATTGTTTGTTTTGTTGTTTTCTAAGAAAATGATTTCCCTTTTTGCATTTGTTTTAGATAAAATATCCAGTTCCAAAAACATTGTTTAAATTATTAGAAATCGCTTTTATGTTTTAATGGATCGATATTTATTATTACCATTTTCTCTCATATCTTTACCAAAACAGCATTACTATTCTTGTCTTGATGAACTAATGATTGTGACATGCAATGAAACAACGCAACAAAAGAATAGTGATTCAGAAGAAGAAGATATCATACCCGAGGAAATCGTCAAAAAAGTAGAGAACTTTGAAAACAAGCCTAAGTCCAATCTGGATGAGACCGAGGTAATCAACTTGGGAGATTTAGAGACCGTCAAAGAAACCCGCATCAATATCCACCTGTCACCGCCAGAGAAAGAAGAGTATACACAATTCCTGAAGGAGTATGAAGATGCATTTGCATGGTCGTATGATGATATGACCAGACTAAGTACATCTATCGTGGCTCACAAGTTGCCCACCAATCTAATGTGCCCACTAGTGAAGCAAAAGCTCCGAAAATTCAAGCCTGATATGAGTTTGAAAATCAATGAGGAAGTCACCAAGCAAATCAACGCCAAGGTCCTCAGAGTGGTTGAATACCCGACATGGTTAGCCAACATAGTGCCAGTTCCAAAGAAGGATGGGAAAGTCAGGTTTTGTGTCGATTATCGGGATCTGAATCGAGCCAGTCCAAAAGATGATTTCCCTCTTCCAAACATACACATCCTAATCGACAATGGTGCCAAACATGAGCTCCAGTCATTTGTGGATTGCTTTGACATTTACCATCAGGTTTGGATGGACGAGGAGGACGCCAAAAAAATGGTTTCATCACGCTTTGGGGAGTATACTATTAAAAGATGATGCCATTCGGCCTAAACAATGCTGGGTACATGAGGGCTATGACTACTACCATCCATGACATGATACATAAGGAGATCGAGGTATATGTGGATGACATCATCATCAAGTCCAAGAAAGCCACAGATCATATAGTAGATTTGAGGAAGTTCTTCAACATATTGCGGAAATACAACTTGAAATTAAACCCTGCAAAGTGTGCATTTGGGGTTCCTGCCAGAAAATTGCTTGGGTTCATCGCCAGCCGCTGAGGAATAGAATTGGACCATCAAAAGTCAAATCCATCCAGAAGCTGCCACCACCAAAGAACAAGAAGGATGTAATGAGTTTTCTGGGATGACTAAATTACATCAGCCGGTTCATAGCCCAGTCCACAGTCGCATGTGAACCAATCTTCAAGATGTTAAAGAAAGACGTTGCAATCGAATGGACCGAGGATTGAGAAAAGGCCTTCGACAAAATCAAGGACTACCTGTCAACGCCACCAATTTTGGTTCCACCAGAGCCAGGTAGATCCTTATTACTCTACCTCGCAGTACTAGATAGATCTTTCGGCTGCGTTCTGGGGCAGCATGACAAGACAGGGAGAAAGGAACAGGCTATCTATTATCTGAGTAAGAAGTTCACTCCATACGAGGCACGGTATTCTCTAATGGAACGTACCAGTTGCGCTTTAACCTGGGTCGCTCAGAAGCTGAGGCACTACTTTTTTGCCTACACAACATACCTCATAGCAAGGATTGATCTCTTGAAGTATATCTTTCAGAAACCCATGCCCACCGACAAACTGGCCAAGTGGCAAATCCTGCTAAGTGAGTTCGACATCGTCTATGTGACTTAAAAGCGATCAAGGGACAAGCATTGGCAGATCATCTTGCTGAGAATCCTGTGGGAGGAGAATACAAACCCCTGAAAATGTATTTTCCTGATGAAGAAGTATTGTCCATAGGAGAAGACATTGATGAATCCTATGACGGTTGGAGGATGTTCTTTGACAGAGCAAAAAACTTTAAAGGGGTCAGCATTGGAGACGTCTTAGTATCGAAAAACGGCCAACATTACACGGTATCTGCTAAACTCATATTTCACTGCACCAACAACATGGCAGAGTACCAAGCCTGCATCCTAGGGCTCAACATGGCCATTAACATGAATATTCAGCAGCTGCTGGTAATTGGTGACTCAAATTTGCTTATACACCAGGTACAAGGAGAATGGGCCACCAAGAATTCCAAGATACTGCCATATCTGCACCATGTGCAGGAATTGAGAAAGAGGTTCACCAAGATAGAATTTCGGCACGTCCCCGAAATTCAGAACGAGTTTGCCGATGCGCTGGCCACTCTATCATCCATGATACAACATCCAGATAAGAACTTCATTGATCTTATTCCAGTAAAGATCCATAGCCAGCTGGCATATTGTGCCCATGTTGAAGAAGAAGTAGACGGAAGACCATGGTTCCATGACATCAAGGAATACTTGGCAAAGGGAGAATACCTGGAGCATGAAAATCATACCCAGAAACGTATGCTTCGGAGGTTATCCAATAGATTCTTTCACAGCGGAGGAAACCTGTACAGGAGAACTCCTGATTTGGGATTGCTAAGGTGTGTCGAAGGAAAAGAAGCTTCTAAACTACTTGAAGAAATACATGCTGGTACTTGCGGCCCGCATATGAATGATTTTGTTTTGGCCAAGAAGATACTCAGGGCCAGTTATTTCTAGATGACCGTGGAAACTGACTGCATCCAGTATGTTCGGAAGAGCTACCAATTTCAGGTACATGTATACATGATAAAAGTTCCACCAAATGAGCGTAATGCAACAAGCTCACCTTGCCCATTCGCTGCCTGGGGATGGATGTCATTGGACCGATCGAGCCTACCACCCCAAATGAGCACAGGTTCATCCTAGTAGCTATTGATTACTTCACCAAATGGGTCGAAGCAGCATCTTACAAAGCAGTGACTAAGCAATTCATGGCAGACTTTGTTCGCGACCGGATTGTTTGTCGATTTGGAGTTCTAGAATCAGTCATCACCGACAATGATTCCAACCTCAACAGTGATCTAATGTAAGTCATGTGTGAGACTTTCAAAATCAGACAGAAGAATTCCACAGCTTATAGGCCTCATATGAATGTAGTTGTAGAAGCCGCCAACAAGAATATCAAGAAAATACTGAGAAAGATGGTATAAAATCACAAACAATGGAACGAGAATCTGTCATTTGCCTTATTGGGATACCTATCCACAGTATGCACATCAACCGGGGAAACTCCCTACTTGCTGGTTTATGGTACGAAAACTGTTATTCCTCCCGAGGTGGAGATTACTTCCTTGAGAATCATACAAGAAGCTGAGCTCAGTGATACAGAGTGGATAAGGAGCCGTTATAAGCAACTAGCCCTCATAGATGGAAAAAAAATTAACGTAGAATGTCATGGGCAACTATACCATGACAGAATGTCCAGAGCCTTCAACAAAAGAGTCAAACCTAGACAGTTCACACCAGGGCAGCTGGTGTTGAAGAAGATCTTTCCGCATCAAGATGAAGCCAAAGGGAAATTTTCTCCCAACTGGCAGGGTCCTTACATGGTCCACAGAGTACTAATAGGAGGAGCTCTCATACTTGTATAAATGGATGGAGAAGTCTGGCCAAAACCAATCAACTCAGATGCAGTTAAACGGTACTATGTGTAACTCTTTATGCTTCTATCAAATGTTGTAAATTGAACTACGCTCGACCTGATTCCCGTTTAAGAGGGGATACGTAGGCAGCCCTGTGGGTTCGGTCACAAACCAATAAAAATCTTGTTTCCCTCCACAATTAGAAAATGGGGTAGAATTTTGAGGAGGACCCTCAAAATTTCGAAGCAAGTTCAGCCGATCGCAGCATGTACAATAGTCAGAGATGTTAATCCATCTAACTGGGGCAGAATTTTGAAGAGGACCCTCAAAATTCCATAGTAAGAGAGGTAATTACGTTCAGCAAAATGCTACCCCGACGATTTAAACCAAATCTTCAGGCCAGGCAAAGGACAAAGGATAAACATGCCACAAAGTCACAATCCTCACAACAATCGCGTTATCGAAATTTGGTACCAGCTAAGAAATTTTTCTATTATCTGCTATTCATTTTATTTTCTGCATAAGGCTAATTTATGCCTTCACCTTGCATAAGGCTAAACACTTCCTTCCCTTTGCATAAGGCTAATCTCTGCCTTCCATCTGCATAAGGCTAATCTCTGCCTTCATTTTCATAAGGCTAATCTCTGCCTTCACCTTGCATAAGGCTAATCTCGGCCTTCACCTTGCATAAGGCTAATCTCTGCCTTCATTTGAATGAGGCTAAGATCTTCCTCCATAAAGATAATCTCTGCCTTTATTTGCATGGGACTAATCCTTGTCCCGCATGTTGCATGAGGCTAAGCTATGCCTCCAGCTGCATAAGGCTAATATCTGCCTTCATTTGCGTAAGGCTAATCTCTGCCTTCATTTACATGGGACTAAGACTTGTCCCACATCTTGCATGAGGTTAAGCTATACCTCCATATCTTGTATGAGGCTGAGCTCTGCCTCCCATCTGCATAAGGCTAATATGTGCCTTCACCTACATGTGACTAAGCCCTATCCCGCATCTTGCATGAGGTTAAGCTCTACCTCCATATCTTGCATGAGGCTAAGCTCTGCCTTCATCTGCATGGGACTAAACCCTGTCCCACACCTGCACGAGGCTAAGCTTCGCCTCCGATTTACATTCTTTTCATCAAGACAAAGCATTATCTCTCCAACATTATCTACTTCGATCTTCTTTCGGGATAGGCTTTACCCTCCACTTTGCAAGACTAAGCCTTGTATTGTTGACATCATATTAATGCATCTCATGGGCTGAAATATTTCCAACCTGTCCAAAGGCGCCATAGTCTAAAGGCATCATCCTCATAGCCAGAAGACACCATGTCATGGCCTGAGGATCTCTCAAAATTTGCATATCATTATTTGAATGCATCATAATTCGGAGGCACCATCTTCATGGCCTGAGAATATCATTCCATGGCATGTGAATCTCATTAATCAGCTCATGGCCCTGGACGTCATGCTCCAAGGAAGTCATCCTCAAAGTTTAAATTTTCATGGTTTGACAGGAATCTGCATCATGTTTAAATTTTCACACAAATATATGCTCGTATTATGTCTATTTGCAGGGGACCCGGCAAGCAACTGCTATCCCAGCAGGAGCGATCCCGCTCCAGTTCCCTCAACTGTATTAAACCTGACCTCTCTCGTGAACCATTCATTCACCTATCCCTAGATGTTGTGTCCATTGTTGCGATAGTTTCATCGGTATACTTTGCCGATGAATCCAGAACTACACGCGACCTAATTCCTGTAAAACCAGGGATATGTAGGTAGCTCAGAAGCTGGAGTGTGGCCTAAATCCCTCCAACCGTTTCGCTCCGTCAAAATTGGCTATCATATCTTTACCCGACAACTCTTTCATCCTTTCCAGGCAAAGAGGGGCAGCTGTTGACACCCAAATTTTCCTAAAAAATATTTTAAATAGCAAATATAGTTTCAGAATCATGCAATAGTATCAATTGGTATTTTTCCCATAATTTTTCAACATGTTTTATAAATTTGTCCAGTATTTTATCTCCAATAAATAATTACAAAATTACACCACAAATAATTTCAAAGAAATTTCTTGATTTAATTCAATGTTTATGGTCCTATTAAGACCAAATTATTCTATAAATAGCCAATTTGGTACATTTTGACTATAATTATAATAACTTTACAATTATAGTCCATGCATATAATTTTTGAGTTATTTTTATCAGAAATTAGTCCTTTATATTTTTAAATACTAAATAATCATTTTTGAAATATTTCTATGCATGAAATTCATTTTTTTATAATTAGTAACTATTTTATAAATTATTTTTAACTAATTTAATTTGGGTATTTAACAAACGGCCCCATTCCATTTCAATTTATAGCCTAAATTAAGTTGGCCTAATTAGTCCTAAACCAGCCCAAAGACCCCAGGCCCAAAATCCTAATACTACCCGACCCAATTCCTCTCAAATCCTGGACGTTGATGATTTTGATCAACGATCCAGGTTATTTCTTTCCTAATTTAACCTAATACTACCCCCCAAACCTCTCATTTTCTCCTAACACACCCGTCGTCACCCTTCCACTTCTCTCCCAAATTCTTTCTGCCCTAACCCTAATTTCACTCGTCGTTTCTTGCTTGCCGTCGAATATGGTGGCTCACCACCATTCTCCAGCCTTAACGGCTCTCCTACGCCGTGATTTCTGCTGTCTTTGAGGTCCTCAAGGGACCAGTGGCTGGTCCGCTCACACATTGGCCTGTCCTCACCATCCTCAGGCCGCCATGGCTCGATTTGAGTAAGATCGTCCTATTTTCTTGTTAGACCTATGGTTTCTAATCCGGTATTTCCCCTCTGGGTTATTTTTCTCAAAACCCTATTTTCATCTCCTAAATCTTTTAGATCTATAACAGATCTGAGGAGGTTCGAACTATTTTTGCTTGTTTTATGAGAAATCTTCCGATTTTGAAAGCATCGCTTCATTTTTGCTAACTAGGGTTCTGAAACTTTTTCTTCAAAACGATTTTTGATATTTTAAGTGTTAGTCTTTGATTCTTATGTGTTTTATCGATTTTGTTAAGTTTTCCCTTTAACCCTAACTAGTTATGCTGAAACCCCTAACTTTAGTGTTATGTTTGGATTCTGAGTTCGTCCTTACTTGTTTGTTCATTCGATTCTTCTATGTGTTTGATTCTCATGAATACTACTTCGTTTAATTAGAGTATTTTTGTGATTTTTACCCTAGTGTTACCTATTAGAGTTTCAGATATGATTCCTTCTGTTTATATTTTGTTTATTTGTTTATTCATGGAAGTTTATATTATTTCCCTTAAAATTAGTATTACTTCGATTCGTCGAATCCTTGATTTCCTGTGTTGATACTCATATGCTAATTTCGGGTTATTTTCCTATTTTTCACCACCTTTAAATTACTGCTTGCCTTATTTATGAGCAATTGTGTTATTTACTGATTCGTACCACTTATTTCCTTAATTGAACATTTGTGTATCTACCCCTAATTACCTGTTTTGTACCTAGATTATTTGATTTCTTTCCTTAATTGTTACCTTCTCTCTACCATTGGTAAATTACTCCCTTAATTAACGGAAGACTTGGCTGATTTTACTCTTAATTGATTATGTGGCTCTTCAATTACCAAACAATTGATTGTCTGCCTTATTTTATCTGTCTCTCAACTATTATATATACTCTCTTCTCTTTTCATTACACAGACGAAGACACTGGTTCAAAAACTCTCTCTTATACTTAAAACATCCTGCTCTTTCTTGTTACATGCTACTTCAATTGAACTAGCCGGCTGTAAGCCAAGGCTAGTTATTGCACTACACTGCTCAATACTTTGTGTCTACTCTGCTTAACTAGTATGTTTTGATTTAAGTCAAGGTTCCAGACCCTATGTGTTCTCTTACTGCTTTAGTTTACTAATTACCAGTTTATTTCTGTCTATTACTTGGTGTCACGACCCAAAATCCATAAGGTCGTGATGGCTACGGACACCACTGTCAGGCAAGCCAATCATTAAATGGTTAAGTTAAATTTCCTGTTTAAGCATTTTTGAAATTATTATCTTTCACTTTATTACATAATAACTGAATAAAATCCTCTAAGTAAATACGACAGTTTAATATTCCATTTTTATAAAATACATCCCAAACACATCCCACAACCCGGTGTCACAAGTGCATGAGCAAATTCTAAGAATTTCACAAATACTACAAAGCTTGTCCGAAATACAAATTGGACAAGGAATTTAAAATAAAAATAAATACAATATGAGGGAGACTCTGTCGGCTGCGGGTCACCTTTAGATGGTGCAGCTCGTCTAAGCTCCAAGTCAGCCACATCACTGCGTCAAACAGGGCCACTGGCTATGAATGTACCAGTGCAATAAAAATGCACAGCAAGTGTAGAATGAGTACGAAAATAACGTGTACTCAGTAAGTATCCCACCTAACCTCGAAGAGGTAGTGATGAGAGGTCGAATTTGACACTTGATAGAGGTCAATTTAATGAAATCAAGGGTGACACTAAGCATGGATATCATAGGCAAGTTAACAAGTAGCGACAAGAAATAACAACTTCTTTTACATTTAATATTCTTAAAATCCTCATCATTTCAGTTGACAATATAAAATTTCTAGGACAATAATGAGGTAAAAATCACAAATATGCAGTAAATATCATACGCAAGCAATGCCGAAGGTCGAACGGCCCGAACCAAAATAATTGTAAATTGTGCACTGTCGAAGGGTCGAACGGCTCTAACCATAGATGCATCTATTAACCCGTCGTGGCGTACGGCCCGCTCCTATGAGTGTAGTGGAAGAAATCACCCCGCTCACGGTATATAAATTGTCGAAGCGGTAACACACAGTCATGCACATTCCAACAGTCCACCTCGACTACGTCGGGAAAATAAGTACTCAAGTAATTAAAAATTTCTCTTTTAATGGTCACGAAAATAATATTTGAATATTTTCCAGAAATTGATTTACCAAGTTCGATAAGGTTTAAACACTTTATTTTCATCAATAAAGTTACAAGTACGGCAAATAAAACATGCTTTCGGGTCCTAGACTACCCGGACATAAGAATAATAGTATCTACGCGCGGACTCTCGTCACCTCGTATGTACGTATCCCACACAAATAGTAGCACATATTTAATTATTTTACCTATGGGGACAATTCCCCCTTACAAGGTTAGAAAGGAGTCTTACCTCGCTCCGAAATTCCATAACCGGCTTCCAAGCCCTTCCGACGACTCTAATTGATGCACAACGCCCCAAAACTATTCAAATAACAGGCAAACCAATAAAAATTCAGTCTAATACTTGTAAAATTTCAAATTATATAATTTCCCAACTCTGCTCGAAAGTTAACAAAAATGCCCTCGGGCCCACGTGCCTGGATTCCAAAATTTCTCGAAGATAATTCTACCCATAGCTTTACTAACTCAATTATACAATTTACTCTAATTTTCATGCTCAAATTCATGGTAAAAGTCCAAAATTCCAAATTCTAGATCTTCCCCAAAAATCTTAAATTTATACTAATTTTCGATGTCTAAATCCATGTAAGATCATATATTTAACTCAAAAATAGGAAGAAATCACTTACCTAGTGTTGCTTGGTGAAAATCCCTCCTTGATCTCTCCAAAATCGTCCAAACCAAATAAAAGAAATGAAATAAATGAGCCAAAACTCGTGTTCAAAATAATCTGTCCAGGCTTCATCGAGTTGTACCTTCCGCTGTGCAGGTTGTACATCCTATGACAATTTTCCCTTGCTGTACACCTTCTGTTAAAATGCCCATAACGCCTTGTAAAAGTATCCAAATGACAAACGGTTTGAAGATATACAAACTAGACTCTAAGATATTTAATTTGATAGGTTTTACACCATATAAATCTTTATATATTCCGAGATATGAGCTTCTAAAGTCGGCTCCATGCATCAGAAAATTCTGTTGAAATTTCTCCACTAACCATCTTCAATCGATCATAACTTTCTTATACAATGTCCAAATCATGAATGGTTTAACTTTATGGAAACTAGAATGCGAGAGCTACAACTCTTGTAGTTTGCAAGTTTTCAGAATCCTTATATATATTGAGATATAAGCTTCCAAATTCAGCTCCACGATTGCAATAGTTACTGTCAAAACAGCTTTCTCCAGAAAATTTCAGCAACTCTTTGGTCCGAAATTTATTCTGTTAACCTTCCGAAATCCACCCGAGGCCCTCGGAACCTTAACCAATTATACCAACATGTCCCAAAACATGATAAGAACTCGCTCAAGGCCTCAAATCACATCAAACAACGTCGAAATCATGAATCGCACTCCAATTCAAGCTTTATGAACTTTGAAATTTCAAACTTCTACATCCGATGCCGAAACCTATCAAATCACGTCCAACTGACTCCAAATTTTGCACACAAGTCATATTCGACCTAACGGACCTGCTCCAACTTTTGGAATTAGAATCCGACCCTGATATCAAAAAGTCAAACTCTGGGTCAAACTTCTCAAAAACCTTTAAATTTCTATCTTTAGCCAAATGACTTCAAAATGACCTACGGACCTCGGAATTCACCTCTGATCGTGCTGCCAACTCCAAAATCACCATACGGAGCTATTCCCATATTCAGAATCCCAAACAGACATCAATAACACTGAAATGCACTTCAACCCAGACTTATGAAACTCCTTCTAAAATGCTAATTTCCACAATATATGTCGAAACGCTCCCAGGTTATCCAAAACCCGATCCGGACATATGCCCCAGTCCGAAATCATCACACGAACCTGCTGGAACCTTCAGATCCTGATTCCGAGGTCGTTTACTCCAAATTCCGATCTTAGACGATTCTTCCAACTTAAGGCTTCTGAAATGAGAATTTTCTTTCCAATTTGACTACGAACTTCCCGAAATTCAATTCCGACCATACCTACAAGGTATAATACCTGAAACAAAGCTGCCGATGACTTCAAACCGCTTAACGACGTGATAGAGCTCAAGACGACTGGTTGGGTCATTACATTCTCTCCCACTTAAACATACGTTCGTCTTCGAACGTGCCAAGAACTGCTCTGTAGTTATCTGAAATCGTTGTTTAACACCTTGTGCACCTGCCCGTGCTATCACAATCCAGTTGAGAACATTAGTTTGATCAAATCTTAAGATATCCTCTTTTATCCATACAATAAGCTCAGAACCCAGTTCCAACACCTGAAATTCTCTGCCAGGCTTGTTTCCAATATATAAACACCGTATCAACTACCACACGAGGTACCAAAACACGACTGCGTACCTTTGTTGAGTTAGCACCATGCACCGCATAATTCACCATCTAATCATAATGACGTTCCATGAACCTTAATAGCCCAAATTCCACGAATCTGATGCTCCCAATGCATCTCCTGATATACATATACATCATGCTATAATGTTGACGATACCACCACAACGGAGGAGATATGTAGAAATTTCTAACCAATTGCAGAGTTAACCAAACATTGATTCTCTACTTTTTTACTAAAATCATCACCTCATTACTACGCTAATCCTGGCCTTTGTTCTTTACCATACTTCACAAAATCTTATCGCATTGATCCATGATCCAATAGCCTCGTCTCACCCAGTATGAGCTTCTCAGACAACCAATCACCTCATACATGACTAATAGTCTCACACGATGCCACAGTGCGCCAATAGGCCACAATTTGAACATGATACATAAGGAAATGACTCAAGAAGGGACTACTCAACTCTTGCAACTAACATGGATTTCCTTAGAAAATAGGAAGCAAAACACAAGAAAAATAAGTATAGGAACCTCACTCAACATCACCCTGTTGCGGTGTGCAACCCAATCAAAATAACATACCCGTGGCGGCGTGCCACCCGATCCCATCATAAAATTCACATATGGAGATATACACAGAGCTGAATTGCTCACCATTACAAATTATTGAATACCGGTCATAAGCAGGCTAAGTGCATAATACCATCCTAGGGAGACTGATAGAGCCATATGCTACAAAAATTAAGCACA
>MDKI01132516.1:0-27413 GCA_005239505.1 Nicotiana paniculata
AAGAAGTATCCGAGAAAGAAGTCACCAACGGGGGAAACCATTACCTTAGACTTTTATTATTATGTTTTACATTAAATTGTTAGTTAATTACTAGTTGATTATTTTGTTAGTAGAGTTAATTAAACAACCCAAAGTGATATTCAAAAGTCTTAAGAAAAGTTATTAAGTAAGTATTTTATAGACTCAGTTGATACGTTCAATTCTCTGTGGGATCGACTTTGGGCTTAATACCCCAGATTATATTTGCAGCGCCCGTTTAGTCTTTTTATAAGACATAGTTGAGCGTGATCACTAAGCTTCTTAAAATAGGATCCATTAGGTAGGGTAAAATGCCCCTAATGGCTAGTTAACATAGTAGTAGTCCCTAAAAAGGGAAATAAACTGAGAATGTGTGTAGATTACAAAGATTTGAACAAATCATGCCCTAAAGACTATTTCCCACTGGCAAACATCAACCGTCTAATCGATTCTATGGCTGGCCACGAGGCCCTTACTTTTATCGACGCCTACTTCGGGTACAATCAAATTCAAATGAACCCGGAGGACCAGGAAAAGACTTCATTTATCACGAAGTATGGCATATATTGCTATAATGTAATGCCTTTCGGGCTAAAAAATGCAGGAGCTACATACCAACGCCTAGTTAATAAGATGTTAGAACATCAAATAGGCAAGTCTATGGAAGTTTACATTGATGACATGTCAATTAAGTCCCTGCGCGCAGAGGACAATTTAACTCATTTGCAAGCAACGTTTGATATCCTAAGAAGATACAACATGAAGCTCAACCCCGAGAAATGCACTTTTGGAGTCGGCTCAGGCAAATTTTTAGCTTCATGGTGTCAAACAGAGGGATCAAAATCAACCCCGACAAAATCAAAGCCATCGAGGAGATCACCGTGGTGAACAACGTGAAAGAAGTACAATGGCTAACCGGGCAGATAGCAGCCTTAGGACGATTCATCTCGAGGTCATTAGATCAGAGTCATCACTTTTTATCCCTTCTCAAGAAGAAAAACAACTTCAAATGGACTCCGGAATGCCAACAGACCTTGGAAGAATTAAAACAGTATCTCTGGAGCCCACCTTTGCTCCATACCCCAAAAAAGGATGAAACACTATAGTTGTATTTGGCCGTGTCCGAAATTGCGGTAAGTGGCATGTTGGTTCGAGAAGAACAAGGTACGAAATTCCCTATTTATTACATAAGTCGGACCCTGAGAGATGCTGAAACCAGGTATCCACACTTAGAAAAACTAGGTGTTGCATTAGTAAGTGAATCTAGAAAGTTTAAACCATACTTTCAGTGTCATCCTATATGTGTTAACTACATATCCACTTCGAAACATCTTGCATAATCCCGAATTATCAGGCCGATTGGCCAAATGGGCCTTGAACTAGCAGGGTACGATATCGAATATCGACCTCAAACGACTATCAAGTCTAAAATTTTGGCAGACTTCGTGGCCGATTTTACGCCTACCCTCGTTCCCCAAGTACAAAAAGAACTCTTGTTAAAAACAGGCACATCATCGGGGGTATGGACCCTCTTCACTGACTATGCCTCGAATGTGAAAGGGTCCGGGCTCGGTATAGTTCTAAAATCGCCTACGGGCGGCATAATTAGGCAATCCATAAAAACTTCAAAGTTGACTAACAATGAGGCCGAGTACGAGGCCATGATTTCAGGTCTCAAACTAGCCAAAGGTTTTGAAGCAACGGTCATCGAGGAAAAATGTGACTCTCTTTTGGTAGTTAGCCAAGTAAATGGAAGCTTCAAAGTTTGAGAAGACAGGATACAAAGATACTTAGACAAGCTTCAAGTGACATTGCATCTCTTCAATGAGTAGACCCTGATCCACATACCTCGAGAATGGAATAGCGAGGACGATGCACTCGCCAACTTGGGATCCTCGGTTGAAGAAGATGACATAATCTCGGGGGCTGTCGTAAAACTATCATAGTCGGTGATCGAAGAAGGCCATGCAGAAAATAACTCAACAAGTCTAACATGGGATTGGAGAAACAAGTACATCGACTACTTGAAGCATGGGAAGCTCCCCGCGAACCCAAAGAAATCGAGGGTACTTCGAGCTAAAGCAACCCGATTTTCACTCGACAAGAATGGAACACTGTACATAAGGACCTTTGATGGACCACTAGCAGTGTGCTTGGATCGGGGGACACAGACTATGTGCTACGAGAAATACACGAAGGCACTTGTGGAAACTACTCCAGCGCTGATTCTTTAGTTCGAAAGGTGATCAGAGAAGGGACTGGGATAGCATGGAAAAGGACTCCAAGGAGTTCGTTCGAAGATGTAACAAATGTCAAAGATTCTCACCGATGATACATCAACCTGGTGAACAACTACACTCAGTCCTATCCCCGTGGCCATTCATGAAATGGGGGATGGAGATCGTCGGCCCCCCACCAACGGCACCAGGTAAAGATAAATTTATCTTGTTTATGACTGACTACTACTTGAAATGGGTAGAAGCGCAGGCCTTCGAGAAGATAAGAGAAAAAGAAGTCATCATGGGACCACATCATATGCTTATTCGGGATCTCCTCCGAGATTACGTGTGATAATGGGAAACAGTTCATCGGCGGCAAGGTGACGAAATTTCTCGAGGACCATAAAATCAAAAGGATTCTATCAATGCCTTACCACCCAAGTGCAAATGGTCAAGGGGAGTCCACAAACAAAACTCTCATTCAAAACTTAAAGAAGAAGGTAGAGAATGCGAAGGAGAAGTGGAGAGAAGTGTTGGCTGAAGTACTATGGGCATATCGAACAACTTCAAAGTCGAGCACAAGGGAGACCCCATTCTCTTTGGTATATGGGTCCGAGGCATTGATACATGTCGATGTAGAGGAACCGAGCGTCAGATTTCAGCATGCCACCGAGGACTCAAACAACAAGGCCATCAATATCTCCCTCGAGCTACTAGATGAAAAGAGCGATAATGCACTAGTTCAAACGGCGCCTCAAAAACAAAGGATCGAAAGGTGCTATAATAGAAGAACAAACCTCCGTTACTTCGGAGTCGGGGGGTTAGTTCTAAGGAAAGTCACCCTTAACACTCGAAACTCAAATGAAGGGAAGCTAAGCCCTAGTTGGGAAGGACCATACCACGTCCTTGGAATAGTAGGCAAAGGGACCTACAAATATAGCACCATGGAAGGCGAGCAACTGCCAAGAAATTGGAACATATCGATGCTCAAACGCTATTATTGCTGAGGCATAACCTTCTCCCTTTTATATTTCATACTAACTTGTTGCAGGTGTTCGATTGAGAGGAATCGAAACACCCTTCAGCTCGAAGACCTTGGGTTTTAAAGCATGTGTTGCACTATTTTTCCCTTAGATCGGGTTTTATCCCAAATGGGTTTTATCGGTAAGGTTTTTAACGAGGCAACATCTATATGCTACCTAAGGAAAACTCAACAAGTATTCAAGGCTTCTTTTTAAATCAACCTCGAATCCTGGAGGTATTCACCCTCGGAGGTTACCTTTTCGAAGAAAACAAGTTATGCCAAAGAGGGCCTCGATAGGAGAATGTTGTAATGGACCAACCGGTCAAATGAACCATGTCCATGTAGAATAGTCGAGCCCCTGAGGGCAAAAACATGTACGCATTATTTGAATAAGCATTCTTATTTATCAAAACACTTTGTACCTCAAAGAAGTTTACTGTTTTCACATGAAACGACTCAAGGGCCAAATACTCCCGAACACTCGGGGACTATCATCGACAATCAACTTATCGAGTCATCAAAGACTCGAACTCATAAGACCTCAATGAGGAAATATCTAATTATAAGACCTTAATGAGGCAACGTCAAACTTATAAGACCTCAACGAGGCATACTCAAACTTATAAGACCTTAAAAAGTCACACCCCCGATATTAAGGCCAAGGGTATATATTTGAACTTGTAAGACCCCTAAAAAGGCATACCCTCGATATTAAGGCCAAGTTCATCTCACTTGAGGACTAAAGGCTACGGCCACATATAAAAACTACGGTCATATGAAAAAGGCTACGGCCAAAATAATGCGGCTCGGAGACGTCCGTCTTCCACCGTAAAACTAAAGGCCTTAAAATACTTCAAAAAAATTTGTTAAATCAGGCTACATTCGGCATAAGCAAAGGGGCTTCTATACTATCAGATCCGAACAATGTAAAGGCTTTGAGAAAATCATCCTTTGAGAGAACCTCACGAGGTATTCAATTATCATCGCACACCGACTTGTAATCAAGGTTCCTATCAATCGAACCGTCAAAAAGTTGGACAAATATAAAAACATGCCCAGCCATAAATTAATTTGTAAAAGTGTTTAGCCAGAATGGGGGAAAATTGTAGCCATTTTAGAGGTCGATTTGACCAAATCTAAAAAGAGCCTAAGGGCCAATTTGTTAGAGCCTAAGGGCCGATTTGAAAGAGCCTAAGGGTCAATATATAAGAGCCTAAGGGCCAAATTGAAAAGAGCCTATGGTTCGATGTCTTAAATCCTAAAGGCTGATACCTAAAAGAACTTAAAGGCCGAAGCACACTGTGCTCGAGATCTCACCTAGTTCGAACTCGAAAGTCTCGAGCTAAATATTATCTCGAGGATTACACATTGTGCTCGAGATTAGTCCCTAAGCGATTTCTTATCACTGATCTTTGATCGAACACGAAACCTAAGTGTTTTATATTCTAAGTCCAATACATCAGACTAATCATAAACAACATCAAAAAGACAAAGGCAAGGAAGAAATTAACAACAAAGATGAAACAAAGATTTTTTGTATTTATAGTGAGAGTAAAAATATGTCTACAGAAGCTCCCACATGGAGCCCTTACGCAAAAATGGAAAACAATAGAAGCCTAATCGTCTGTTAGTGCCTCTTCCCCCTCGGGGACTTCGTCTTCATCTTCACCACTCTCTGAGCCACTAGCAGAATCCTCATCGGAAGTGAGCAGCGCAACCGATATTTCTTCCAAGGCCTTCAGTTTCTCGATCTCCACAGAAAGATCAAAACATTTGGCATGAACCTCTTCGAGAGTCTTCCTTCGAGATTCCAGTTGAGCATGGTCGAGGGCACGAGTTAGCTTGAGCTCAGCTTCAACAGATACCTCTTAGCCCGAGCATTTGCAGCAACAACGTCAGTCCGATATGAAGACATGAGTGCATCAGCTTTGGACTTGACTTTGGATAGCTCAGTGGCCGATTCACCATGAATCTCCTTATATTTAAGGCCCTCCTCTTTTGTACTCAAAATTTGGTGCTCAGCCGAGGTTTGCTTTTCCCGAAGAGTGTCCTTCTCGGAAGCTACCTCATCCATACGCTGCCTCAGTCCAAGGATCTCAGTGTCTTTGAGCCTAAGATCCTCCCGAAGTTGCCCCACCATGTCATCCTTCTTCTCGAGCTATAGGATTGAATTAAGACATTAGAACACTAAAATGAGTAAGTGTAAAATAAGACATCAAAGGCTATGTTACCTGCTCTATGAGATCGGCCCGTTCTCGAGACGCCTCCTCTGAACGGGCTCGAAGGTCATTAAGTTTCTCCTCTTTTCTGATATAGAGGGCCTTGAGGTCATCATGTTCCAGCATGAGCTTCCTAAGCTCGTCTTCACATCGGCCAAGCTCAGCCCGAGACTTGGAGAAATCCTGGCCGTAGAGCATCAAAGCCTGGTCATGAAGAAAGGAAGTTAGAAAGGCACGAATCAAATCCCAAACATAGTTTTTAAAAGACAAAGTATACCTGCTTTCAAAGCTTATCAGCCTCTTCGAAGATAAACGAGGCGCCGAGGTCAGGGCCCTCCTCAATTCCGGCAAGATATTCTTCGAGGAGTCTTCATGTCCTGGGCATCCTGTATCTTCCCTTCGGAAAAGGATGGACCTTGTGTAGAATCACCCATATCGATCCCCCCCGAGTAGGTCCATCGATGCCTTCTCCTTCCTTCGAGGAGATTTGGGGTTGGTTTCTTCAGGAGCTTCGACCGAGTACTTTTCAGCACAAGGCATGCTTTGATTATCGGTTGGCTCGAGGACTTTGCCCAAGATCCCTTATGGAATATCCTCAACTTGAGACTGAGCCACCTCAAAAGCCTTCGGTGCATTAACCTTTGAGGCATCGATACCATTTCCCCTCCGAGTTACTAATGGGAGGGAATCGCCTTAGGTCTCATCTCCCTCTTCGTCCTCAACACGAAGACTTGAAACAACTTCGGGAGTCAACGCCACTGTGTCGGTCTTAGGCTTTCACTCTTTGGCCTTTTTTGGTTTCAGGGAATCCGTCGGTGTCTCCCTCTTTCTCTTCTTATCCTTGGCTAGTTTTGGGGTATCTACTTTTCCAAGCGGGGGCGGCCTCATTGAAACGGCTTCCTCGAGGCCTACATAAGCACAAATGCTTAAGTGTTCTACCAAGATATTTTCACTAATAAATTCAAAAAATGACAGTAATAGAAGCTCACCATGGTTTTTGGTCTCCCATCGACATCTGGCCAAGTCACCCCAGATGCGCTCAACATATGTGGAGGTGGAATATAGTTGTCGAACACAGCTCGAGAGGTCCTTGACCGCACCAGGGTACCACTCGACGGTTGCACTATCGGAGGGGAGTTAGTTCCAAAGGAAGAAAAAACATTTGACTAAGGAAGCATGTTCGATGAGTCGGCACTTATGATTTATATTCCATTCCTCGAGGAATGACATCTTCTCAGCAGGAATCAAGTCAGAGGTTCTGAATCCAACGAAGCGGCTCATCCATCCTCGGTCCTTATCTTTGCCGATACTAGCGAAGAAAGACTTCAAAGATCGACGTTGTAGCTTAATCAGGCACCTTTATAAAAATGAGCACCGTACAGTCTAATCAGATGGTCGAGGGTGAAAGGCATCCCCTCGACCATGTTCAAAAAGTACCTAATTAGGTAAAAGATTCGCCAGAAGGAAGGATATATTTGTCCATGAGTCACCTGATATTGTCTACAAAAATCGAGGATCACTAGATCTATCGGTGGCCAGGAGGGCTCTACAGAACCTAAGGTGAATGGGTATTTGTATATGATGAGAAAACCAGATTTGTGAGTGGTTATGTTCTCTTCAGGTTAAGGGATCTCCACTTGTATCGCATCCGCCCCAACGGCAATCAACCTTTACCTTCCCAGTTTTGGTTATCAGACTAATATATCAAGACATGGGTTCACATTGTCCTGCAATCGAGGAAAGGTTTTCAAGCTTGAAATCAGAAGATGTTTCACAAGGTCCGGGGGTACACTCCTCGACACGAGGAGGTACTACCATTTTTATCTTAGACGAATGTGATGATGAAGGAGCTTGCTCTTTTTGGGAACTTTCTTAGAAGTTTTTGCCATGTTTTGTGAAATTTAAGAATATGAAGAATAAAATGTTTAAGAGATGAACGCAAAGGAAGAACAGATGCAGAGAAAACTTAGTGAAGATTTGAAGGCGTTGTGTAAAGTAAAATATCGAGGAGTGAAGGATTGGGGTATTTATAGGGGTCATCTAAGCGTGTTATAGAAGTTAAAAGGGCAGTCATAGTTGTTATCGATTGGTGGGTTTTTTGAGAAATGTGCAGACATGACCTCTACACAACCTTTTAGTCACACAAATCGCTGACCTCACGTGGTTGACTTCATGAAGAGGATATCGAAGGGTCAAGAATTCCAATTATTTCTTATCATTTCATTCTAAGAAATGCGGGGACTATCTGTATACGACCGAAATTGTAGGAGTCAGATTTCGAGGTCTGCAGCGTTCCGAGCTTGAGCTCAAGAAGCTCGAAGTAGAGTCTGAAGTTCGGCCTCAATAAGGCGTATCGCGGGAGAGTATATCGAAGTTCCATCACGGCTTACCTCGAAGCAGTGTGAAATCATTGATCGTCATGGAAAGGTGGGAAATTTCCAAGGGCACGTGGTTAGAGATGATAAGGTCTACCAGAGATAGTACAACTCCGTACGAAACCGTTATACAACTGTACCAATAGTGTTCTTTGTCATGATGAAACATGTACCATATTAGGGGTTTTTCCCTCCTATAGAAAGGGGACCCCAATCATTTGTAAATAAAAATTGACTGCTATAGAATATTCCACTATGCTTTTCTCGTTTGCTGTGCTCAAGTTTATTCTTCAACTTTATTGTTCTTCATTTATTCTTCATACTTTATTGTCACCAAGCTAGCGTCGAGACCTTGAAATCACCAAACTCGAGGACCTCGTTCCTCTACCATCATTGGTTTGGCTACCACATTCTCCTCACTTACATTTATGTTTTCTTGATTACTAACTAGTATTGGAATAAATCAAATATTTTTAGAACCGTAAATCAAGTATAATTGTTAAAACCATTTTCGAGGTAAACAATCTCATTTCCGAGATTATCTTAATTTTCATATGGTGTACTTCCACATATGAAAGGGTGTAACGTCATTCTCCTCTTTGGAACATCCGTCCTCGAATGTTGACTGATGGACTTATAATTTTCATGACTTATGTCTTCCAAATACTTTAATACTCTCTTTGCCATCTAGGCAACTGTTCTGTGAATAATTCCAAAGGCCAGGGCATCCCCCCCTTTAGGTCTCTTTCTCACACCACGACTTGTGGTTAGAATCCTTCCAATCTCGTAACTTTTGCTACCTTCTATCATGCAGCATATACGACTCTGACCTTGTAAGTGTGCCTATGTGACTCTTCTCTTCTTTTTCCTCTAGCCTTTAGCCAATTTCTAGGTCTCACTGTGAAAACATATGCAGAGCTGTATAAGGTGTCTCTCTGGGCATCTATAGGTATACTGAAGTTCTTCTCTCGGTACTTTGTTGAACTTACAAATATTTCTATATCTTATTTCATAGACCCGGTTATCCATTTGTATGACTTTACTGCATCTAGGTAGGTCATACTATACCATCACTCTTACTTCGATTTATCGTTACTGAGGTCTGCTACCCACTTCCATGTTACTCTCGCGCTTCTTATCATAGATGTATAAATCCAAGTCCTTCAATGCTTTATTATTGTTCATCTAAAGGATGGGATCCTTATCTCCTCTCATAAATTGGAACATTATCCATCTCTTGTTGATTCACCTTAACGTTGATCCATAATCTACCACTAATAACTTGACCTCTTTTGTAACACTACCACTAAGGCTCACATGTCATTGGGGACACCTGGAGTAATTAGACTAATCCACCTAGGGGCGATACTATACTTCCATAACCGTATTTCATAGAATCCTAATATGACTCAACTTACATGGGTATTTTAATCTCGTACAATTCATGAAATCCTCGTCAAGTCATTACTCAATGGAAGGCCCAAACATCATCCTTTATTTATCACAATCACACCCTCATTCCACTCTAGATGTTATTAGTCTTAGATTCCTTGAGTTCATTCAGGCTATACTGAACTTTCTATAACTTAGAGAAACCATTAGCTCTCTTATTATCATGGGCTTAATCCTGAGGACTTATCCATTCTCATCACCTTCTCACTCGCCTCTTCTTATCCTTACTCTTATCATAAAACCATGTCGTTTCACTGTACTTTAGCTTGCGACCTATACATATCTATTTATACTACTCACAACCTTCTTTCAACTTGCTTGCACCATAGATTTCCTTATGTTATTCTGGAACATCAAGCGAGACATCATATCGTTTCCAACTCTTCTTTGCTCTCTTGACTAGATCTCTCAGTACCTAGAACCATAGGCTGGAATATAAGCCACTGACGATGCTGCTATCATTCCTGGATACTGAATCCCCGCACATCTAGCCTTCTATGAGAAGTATGAACTGTTCACAACATTCAACATTTTGGGTATCTCGTACATTATTTACCTTTGCCTTAAAATCTCGCATCATATCCTCTATCTCTTTCATGACCTCCCTTCCACATAGGTACAATTCACATCCACAACTTGAAGCTTTAATTTTAACACTTGCACCTTTGGTGCATACACAATCCGGTGGGATCTTCGTACTGGCTTCTTATAAGGATGGTACTCTTCTAACTGGCTTTATTGTAGAGCTGTTATAGAATATTGCTACTGTACTATCTCTATTGTATCTATGATATTAAGAGTAATTCTGCAATGTTCTCAATCATGATGTATATAACTTTCTTGGTCTAATAATCAAACTCTTGATTTAGTTAGTTGATGTAACTCTTTAGTTTCCTCTTCTTTCTAATCAGCCTTTATGTAAGATTAAGCTATCTTCCGATCTGTGGCTCCTGGTATAAGTTATTACTTTAGCCTTTCATGGGAGCTACGAAATATCCATGATACAATCTTCTAACAATTCAATCCTTTGTCTATGCCCTGGGCTCAATTAATTCTTTTAACTTATACCGGCGTCTTCTACGGCTGTATGAATGTCAATATATATGCTGCATGTATAAAAATCCAAACTCTCAAGTGGGTTCATAATGTACTCCGGGTCATTAATCGAATACTCTTTTCGTTCCTTCTCAACTTCTTTTTTTAAATATAAACAATTATTTTTCCTGTTCTTTCTGCCCCCTTGTTGCGTGCATACTTGGCTTACCTTAGTGCCCACACCCATTGGAATTCCATACAACTCGTATGATCTTGAATATCACTTATGATTTACTTCCCATTCATTAGCCATGGTAGGTGCCATTTTCTTCTGGAGTGCATACAATGTTATTGTGATGCTGTTGTTATAAGACCATTTTCTCCTTAGGTTACTGAGCATAGGTTGAAACCTTCTTCCTTACTTCCTCATCTAGTCTTTCATTATAGTATTTATGGTGGATCCTCTGACTCTTTTAAAGCCGTGAGCTTATTACATTGTATATTCGATGGACCTTTTGATGTCCTTCCTTGCCTATAATTATCCGTAATTACTTACTTCCACGCCCTTGTGCTTGTGGGTTGCTTCTGAACTGATATTTTTACTGTCTTCCCAGTGGAACTCTCTTTTATTCCCGTAATACTCATATGGTACCTTTAACTACCCCAACTCCTATATGAATATTTCTCAAGTATTACACTGACATTACTGCGAGGCTAAATTCACTCTATTGGGATTTACTATGTTTATCTTGCACGATATGCTGGCTCATCTGTAACCTCATGTTTAGCCATAACTAGGCTCTTCCTGAATCAATTACTAACTACTCGTTGGACAATTCTCATATCAATAATCCGCATAATCTTTCTTGGGTTATTTCCTTTTTCTTAACTTACGTGTCGCACTGGCTCTTTATCTATCAATAACATCTTGGGCAGGGACCCTTATTTCCTTTCCTTGAAATCGGGTTTGCATAGCGTTCTGGAATCGTAGCATATCTGTAGGCTTTGAATAAGTGCAATCTCATCCCTCTTTCATTTTTTATCGCATTCTTCCTTTACCATTCCATAATACTAGAACCACTTAATTCTGGCCTAATGCCACATCACTTCATATTCCCTCTTTTAGGGGAGTACTAAGAGTTGGAGCTACGACGACCTACCTATAGATGTTTTACCTCTTCATCTTTGCCGTCATTTTACATCATTGATGACCCTTAACCGCCTTGCGGTAATCCTTCTGTACCAAGGATAAAACAATTCCTTACTCGCGATGGGGACACATAGTATAACTGGCACATATAGTCCCTTAAGCTTAACATTGCTCACATTTCTTGCTTTAGGGAAGTATCTTCCTGAATGAGCATTCTCTGAATTTCTCATCAATCTTCTTCTGTTGTCCATTCTATTATCGCCCGAACGCAATCTGAAGTTCTCATGATGCTGACTATTATCAAATCACTTAGTCCCAAATTCATTTTTGCTTTATCTTGGTCACCAGGCCATACTGATTTCTATTACTCTGGGGTCTAGCTTTTCCTTCTGTTAATCACGTTAGATTCACAGATTTATTTCTCTAAATGAGGATATGACTTTATGGCCAATACTCTTTTGTTGTCTCAAGGCCTGTCACCTCTCGTCTTTTCTTTCACTTGACTATAGACTCTGTAATACCATCATCTTTTTATCTACCGTTGTCATCCATGTATCATATCTTACTCATAATGCTTCATTGACTCTCTTCTTATTTCCCGCTAACATTTATGTCTATCATTTATTTTAAAAACTCGAACAAGACATTCTTTTGTTTTTAGCGCCCCCTTGCTCCATCCATTGGCTCTTCGGGTTGCCTAACATTCTTTCGCTACTAGGGTCGGGAGCCACACTAAGGTATAATTTATCCCTTCAAGGCTTCCAGTGCCTATCTTTGTAGTACTCATATCCAGCTGCACTATTTTAGAGTGCACCATCTGGGTGTCTTACAAGGAAATCTATTAGCACATTTGCAATATCCTTCGAAAATGTCAACTAACGCAAACAATCCATCCACTAGTTTGGGTTACTCTAACTCTAGCCTGATCTTGATATCCGTCCTTCACTTATACAACTTTTGTTAGCCACCATAGGTTATAAATGAGATGGGTGTGGCAAATTGTACATACCTCTATTATTGTTGAAGGTAACTCAAAAGGCTTCAATTTTCTTACCCTCTCACCTTCACAAATTTACTCATCACTTGTTTGAAATAGCATAATGCTTATAATCTCATTCCAGAACTTACGTCGATTAACTTACGACGAAACTTTAACGTATGAAAATGCGAGATGCAATATCTCATTTCCGAGCTTATCTTAATTTACATATGGCGTACTTCTATTACAACTCACATTTTCGTACGTTAAAGTTTCATCTTCAGTTAGTCAACGTAGACTCGGGGATAAGATTATCTTGAGGTTAACATATTTATTCTATTTATAACAAGCAACAAGTAAGTGTCAAAAAGGATAAAGGGTACACGAATTAAGGAAACGAGTTTTGTTGAAGGTTGCCGATTTGGGATAAAAACGGGTCGTGCGATACTATCCTATATTTATGGACTAGTACCATACAAGGTACCATATGGTCATGATAGTATGATGTATAAAGTAGAATGAGTAGAACTTTAAGTAATTTGAGACAATTCTTAATTATGCGGGTAATTGATTAATTACCGGGTAACGGAACATTACCTAATTAACTAATAAGTGGATAAAGATTAAAAATTTCCACCCCATCCCACAAAAAACGTGGCAACTGGCCGCAACCTAAGACAACTGACTCTTTAGTCTTCTTGGATAGGTGGCAACTAGGTTAGTAAAGAAAGAGACACATCATTTCTTATGCTTACTATACAAATCTTTATAATTCAAAAGGCATTAATATTTTACAATCCAAAGAATGTTAGCTATTTCAAAAGCTCTCAACAATCAGAATCTTGGGAACTTTACAAGTCAAAGGTATTAGTATTTTGCAACCCAAAACAAACGTTAGCCTTCTTAACATTTCCTGGAAAACGTTGGCCATTTTAAAGCTTTCAACAAAGCTTATTTTTCAATTCTTGCAAACAAAGATACCAATAGAACGTTAGAAACAAGACATTAGCAACCAAATTTCTTGCAATCAATTCTCCTACAAGAATATTATACGGATTTTTCCTACTCCAGGTATGTTAAGGACACCCTTATTTCTTTTTGGCATGATTCAAATTATACAGAAGAAATGAGCAAACACACATTTTCAATAAATTACTCTATTCATAGAAATACAAGGGGTGTCTATATTCTTGATTCCCCATGTGAGTTATTATTATCTTCTATTCATGGGTCCCAGAAAAATAAGTATTTGATAATGGTTATCCTAAAGGCATATTTATTTTTATGGCGTTCCGAAAAATTTTATTTACGTATTTCTTATGCATGTCATGCATTTATAGATGTACATTGACCCTTGACCAGATCGCGTATATATGTATATTATATTTATATGTGAAATGGGAAAAGGTTATGGCGTTATATATGCACCACCACCTGATCAGTTGGTATATATTGATGAATGATGCCCACATTGGCCGAGACGATATGATGGGATGCCCTCACAGGCTTGATGATATTATGAACACCTATACCTATGCATGACACGACATTTATGTGCACGTGCATGGCATTATAAATGTTTCTGGATTTATAAAGTTATTCAGATTTACAGATGGATTTCATTATCCCATATTTCATCTATGTCTCTTATATACTGATTTTCATACCTTACATACTCAGTACATTATTCGTACTGACGCCCTATTTCTCGGGGCCGACGTTTCATGCCCGTAGGTGCAGGTAGGAAAGTGACGTCCCCCTTCTTAGGATCCCTGATCAGCTGCGTGTTCCACTTGATCCGTAGATGATTTTGAATTTGTTACGATATGCTTGTATATATATATATTTATATATATATATGGGTATGACGTGGATCAGTTCTGTCTTGATACAGCTGTATTTCTATTAGAGGTCTGTAGACAGTTATGTATAGTTGGATAGTATGTGGCCTTGCCGGCTTTCAGTTTTGGGTATATAGTTGTCTATCGCGGCCTTGTCGGCTCGCCTACTGTAATCTGCATGTATATGTATATGTGTCTTTTGGATAGGTTTCCTTCATGTATGTTATTATCGTAATTCAACAGATGTTAATCAGGATTATAGCTTAGACGTATACTTAGGGGTATTTGACAGGTAGGACTCGGGCACCCATCGCGGCCCTTCAGTTTGGGTCGTGACAAAAGTGGGTGTTTGTTATACTTGTTATTATCCGGGAAACTTTATGAGGGATTGTTCGATGAGAGGTGATGCAAGCACAGCTCAGCCAACAGGATCTGTAGCTGCTTTGTCATCATCAGTACGCCCCCCTGCGCAAGGTTCACAAGCGCTAATGAGTCATGGTAGAGGCAGAGGTGCAGCATCTAGATCGAGCGGTCCTCATAACCGCATTTATTCATTGGCAAGACGACAGGATCGGGATTCATCACCTGATGTTGTTGCAGGTATATTATCTGTCTTCTCATATGATGTGTATGCACTGATTGAATCAGGTTCCACCTTATCATATGTTACTTCGTTGGTCGCTAGTAATTTTTGAATAAAACCTGAATTGGTTCAACATTTTGAGGTGTCTACACCTGTTAGGGACTCAATGATAAGCAAGTATATAGAGATTGTATAATAGTAGTTCATGGTCGATCTACCGTAGTAGACCTAATCGAATTAGATATGGTAGAATTTGATGTTATCATGGGTATGGATTGGTTATCTTCTTATCATGCCAACGTTGATTGTAAATCAAAGATAGTCACATTTTAATTTCCAGGGGAGCCTGTTTTGGAGTGGAAAAGTAATATAGCGTCGCCGAGAGGTAGATTTGTTTCCTATCTCAAGGCAAGGAAGATGATCAGAAACAGTTGTATTTATCACTTGGTTCGGGGTTCAGGACATGGAAGTAGAGTCACCAACCATTCAGTCCATCCATGTGGTTAATGAGTTTATCGATGTTTTTCCTAATGAACTTCGGGTCTCCCGCCAAAGCGAGAAATTGGGTTTGCTATTGACCTACTACCATATACTCATCCAATATATATTCCTCCCTATAGAATGGCCCCCACAGAGCTGAAAGAGTTGAACCAACAACTAAAAGATTTGCTTGAAAAAGGCTTTATCAGACTTAGTACATCACTATGGGGAGCATTTGTGTTATTTGTAAGGAAGAAAGATGGTTCCTTACGGATGTGTATCGATTATAGACAGTTGAATAAGTGATGATCAAGAATAAGTACCCACTCCTGAGGGCTGATGATCTATTTGATCAGTAGCAAGGTGCCAAGTGCTTTCAAAGATATATTTGAGGTTCGGGTACCATCAGGTAAGGGTTAAGGAGGAAGATATTCCAAAGACATCATTCATGACCAAATACGAGCAGTTTGAGTTTCGTGTTATGTCATTCAGTTTGACCAATGCCCCAAAATTATTCATGGATTTGATGAACCGTGTGTTTAGGCCCTTTTTAGATCTGTTCGTAATTATATTTATCGATGATATATTGGTGTATTATCATTCAGAGGCTGAGCATGTAGATCATTTTCGTACTTTGCTCAGAGTTCTACGAAAAGGGAAGTTTTATATAAAATTCTTTAAATGTGAATTCTGGTTGAACTCTGTAGCTTTCCTTGGGCATATCATTTCAGGTGAAGGCATCCGGGTGCCTACACAATAGATTGAGGCAGTAAAGACTTGGACTAAACCCACAACACCGACAGAGGTTCGTAGCTTTCTTGGTTTGGCAGGCTATTACAGGAGATTTGTAGAGGGATTTTCTTCCCTTTCAGCACCTTTGACAAAGTTGACTCAGAAGGGAGCAAAGCTTCAATGGGCCGACGCTTGTGAACGGAGTTTTTTAGACGTTGAAAAATATATTAACTTCAGCACCGATTCTAACGCTCCCAGAAGGGACCGATGATTATATTATCTTTTGTGACGCTTCAGGCATTAGATTGGGTTGTGTGCTGATGTAGCATGGTAAGGTTGTGACTTATGCTTCTAGACAACTAATAAATCACAAGAAGAACTACTTGACCCACCACTTAGAGTTAGCTGCGGTGATTCATGCACTAAAGATGTGGAGGCACTACTTGTATGTCATACACGTTGATATATATATATATATACAGATCATAAGAGCCTCCAGTATATCTTCAAGCAAAACTAATTGAATTTACATCAAAGGAGATGGTTGGAGCTACTTAAAGACTATGACATTGATATTTTATGCCATCCGGGGAAGGCGAACAAAGTAGCCGACGCCCTCAACCTTATATCGATAGGTAGCCTATCATATTTAGAGCCGGAAGATAGGGTAATAGCCCATGCGATTCATCAACTAGCTAGTCTTGGAGTTCGGTTACTGGACTCAGGTAATATTGGACTTTCCAGGCATACGCTCAGGGTGTAGCGGAGCGTAAGAAGAAATAGAGGGCCGATCGTGAGCATGATAGGGTGCAGAATAAGAGGGCAAGGTCTTCGGGTCCTTCTGGTGAGTTTTGAAGTGGTCAAAGGCAACTGTACCCAAGGTATCCAGCCCAGCCATCGGCTAGCGCGCCCCCTCAGTTTGGCGGTAAGAGATTTGATTGTTCTACATATTCAGGGTCTGGTCAGAATTTCAGGGTCTCAGGTTCTCAGTGTAGGGGTGAGTCAAGTCAGATGAGGCCGCCCTTGCCACGATGTGCTCAATGTGGTAAGCACCATACCGAGCAGTGTCGTATGGGAATGGGTGATTGTTGATAGGCTTAAAAGGTCAGCCCATTTTCTGCATGTTAGAACTACATATTCCTTACAGGAGTATGCCAGGCTTTATATTAAGGAGATAGTACAACTGCATGGTGTTCCTGTATATATTATCTCCAATAGAGGAGCTCAATTTACAGCTAACTTCTGGATGTCTTAGTACATCATTTATCCCCAGACAGACGGACAGGCTGAGCTTACTATTCAGTCACTGGAAGATATGTTATGAGCTTGTGTGATAGACTTCAAAGGTGGCTGGGATGATCATCTGCCGCTTATTGAGTTCGCATATAATAATAGCTACCATTCAAGTATTCAGATGGCTCCATACGAAGCTCTCTACGGACAAAAGTGTAGGTCGCCTATAGAATGCTTTGATGTTGAAGAATCTGGGTTACATTGGTCAGACCTGGTTCAACTAGCCATAGAAAAAGTAAATCTTATCCAAGATCGATTGTTGACAGCTCAGATTCGTCATAAGTTATATTCTGGCATGTGGCGAAGAGATTTAGAGTTCAGGGTTAATGAATGGGTATTCTTAACGATGTCACCTATGAAGGGAGTGATGAGGTTTAGAAAGAAAATAAAACTTATCCCACAATATATTTGGCCTTATAGGATAATTCAGAGAGTGGGCCAAGTAGCTTATGAGTTAGAATTGCCCTCAAAATTGGAGTCTGTCCATCTGATTTTTCACGTATCTATGTCATGGAAGTACATTGGCGATCCTACCTGAGTGGTGCCCATGAATGATGTACAAATTATAGAGGACTTGACATACGAGGAAATTTCGGTTGCCATTCTAGACTGAAAAATCCGCAAGCTACGGAATAAGGAGGTAGCCTCCGTAAAAGTACTTTGGAGAAACAACAATATGGAAGAAATGACTTGGGAGGACGAGGAAGAAATGAAGTATAGATATCATTACTTATTTCATCCTCCAGTGAAGGGTCCGACTGAGACGTCACTACCTTAAGGTACGTGTATGGATTCTTGTGTTAGTTATTGTCATTGGACATTATTGATGATTGTGGCCCTATGTGGCATTGAATTATTGAGCTTCTATAGGAAGAATTGGTGGTAGTATTGTTACAAAGGCGACCTTTCCAAGATTATATAAATCTCGTAAAATTAAACATTCGAGGACGAATGTTTCTAAGGGGGGAAGGATGTTACATCTCGCATTTTGTACGTTAAATTTTTGTATTCCATTAATCAACGTAGACTCTGGGATAAGATTATCTCGGGGTTAACGTATTTATGCTATTTATAACAAGCAACAAGTAAGTTTCATAACGGATAAATGGTACACGAATTAAAGAAACAAGTTTCGTTGATAGTTGTCGATTTGAGGTAAAATACAGGTTGTGCGATACTACCTGATATTTATGGACTAGTACCATACAAGGTACCATATGGATGTGATAGTATGATGTATGAAGTACATTAAACATTAGTAGAATTTTAAGTAATTTGAGACAATTCTTAATTATGCGGGTAATTGGTTAGTTACCGGGTAATGAAAGATTACCTAATTAACTAGTAAGTGGATAAAGATTAATAATTCCCACCCAACCCCTCTAAAAACGTAGCAACTGGCCACAATCTAAGACAAATGACTCTTTAGTCTTATTGGATAGGTGGAAACTAGGTTAGTAAAGAAAGAGACACATCATTTCTTATGATTACTATACAAATCTTTACAATTCAAAAGGCATTAACATTTTACAATCCAAAGAACGTTAGCTATTTCAAAAACTTTCAACAATCAGAACCATAGGAACTTTACAAGTCAAAGGTATTAGTAGTTTGCAACCCAAAACAAACGTTAGCCTTCTTAACATTTCCTGGAAAACGTTAGCCATTTTCAAGCTTTCAACAAAGCTTATTTTTCAATTCTTGCAAACAAAGACACCAACAGAACGTTAGAAACAAGACATTAGCAATGAGATTTCTTGCAATCAATTCTCCTACAAGAATATTATATGGATTTTTCCTACTCAAGGTATGTTAAGGCCATCCCTTCTTTCTTTTTGGCATGATCCAAATTATACAGAAGAAATGAGCAAACGCACAATTTTCATAAATTACTCTATTCATAGAAATACTAGGGGTGTCTATACTTGATTCCCCATGTGAGTTATTATTATCTTTTGTTCATGGGTCCCATAAAAATACGTATTTGATAATGTTTATCCGAAACGATTAATTGTTTTTATCGCGTTCCGAGAAAAATTTATTAACGTATTTCTTATGTATTTCATGCATTTATACATGTACATTAACCCATGGCCAGATGGCGTTATATACGCATTTATATGTATAATATATTTATATGGGATATGGGAAAATGTTATGGCGTTATATACGCACCACCACCTGATAAGTTGGTATATGTTGATGATGTTTCCCACAGTGGCCGAGACGATATGATGGGATGCACTAAGAGGCTTGATGATATTATGCACACCTGTACCTATGTATGACACGACATTTATATGCACGTGCATGACATTATAAATGTTTTAGGATTTATAAAGTTATTCAGAGTAACATATGTATTTCTTTATCCAATATTTCATCTATGTCTCTTATATACTAATTTTCATGCATTACATACTCAGTACATTATTCGTACTGATGCCCTATTTCTCGGAGCCTGTATTTCATGCCCGCAGGTGCAACTAGGCAAGTCGACGGTCCCCCTTCTTAGGATCCTTGATCAGCGAAAGTTGGCGTGCTCCACTTGATCCGGAGCTGCTTTTGATTTTGGTATGATATGATTGTATATATATGTATGGGTATGACGTGGATCAGTCGCGTCTTGGTACAGTTGTATTTCTATTAGAGGTCTGTAGACGGTTATGATAGTTGGATAGTATGTGGCCTTGCCGACTTTCAGTTTTGGGTATATAGTTGTCTATCGCGACCTTGTCAGCTCACCTACTGTAATCCGCACGCATATGTATATGTGTGTTTTGGACATGTTTCCTTCATGTACGTTATTCTCGTAATTCATCAGATGTTAATCAGGATTATAGTTTAGACGCATGCTTAGGGGTGTTTGACAGGGAGGGCTCGGGCACCTGTCGCGGCTCTTCGGTTTGGGTCATGACAACTTCCACGTATGAAAGGGTGTAACACATGGCACCGCGAAACCCCGGGTTTTAGGATAAATTTTACGGGGCCTTACAAGAATGTCATCAATGAATATGATTAGGAACACGTCAAGATAGGGTCTAAATACACTATCCATGAGATCCATTAAAGCTGCTAGGGCATTTGTTAGTCTAAACAACATCACCAAGAACTCAAAGTGCCCATATCTTGTTCGGAAGGCCTTCTACATAATATTCTTCTCCTTAACCCTCACCCCACAATACCAAGTTTGTCACGATCAAAACTAGAGGACCATGACTGGCACCCTAGAGTTGGTCAAACAGGTCGTCAATCCTTGGAAGTGGATACTTTTCCTTTATAGTAATCTTATTCAACTGTCGATAATCAATACACATCCTTAATGAACCATCTTTCTCCCACACGAACAAGACTGGCCCACCCCAAGGTGAAGTGATGTGCCTTAGTGAAGCCCTTATCCAGCAAGTCCGTCAACTGCACCTTCAGCTCTCGCAACTCTTCCGGGGCCATCCTGTATGAAGGGATAGAGATTAGTTCAGTTTTAAGCAACACATCAATGCCAAACATTATACCCCTTTCAGAAGGAAGGCTTGTGAGTTCATCTGGGAAAACTTATGGAAAACCATTGACCACGGGGATTGATTGTAGAGATAGCGACTTCCCCTCCGCATCCCTAACTCAACTTAGATAATAAATGTAACCTTTTGAGATCAACTTCCTTTCCTTTGCATAGCATGAGGCCAACTAGTCCATTCCCATTAGCACATGAAAATCAACCATTTCTAAGTCAAATAGATTCGTCGAGGTTTGACGAATACAAATCATCACTGTGCAACCTCTATATACCCTTTTAGCAATGACACAATCTCCTATCAAAGTGGATACTACACGTGGTTGACTTATCAATTCAAGTTTAACGCCAAACTTATTAGCCACAACGGGTATAATATATAATAAAGTAGATCCCGAATCAACCAACGCATACACATCATAAGAAAACATAGACAATATACATGTAACAACATCCGAAGCGACTCGAGATCATGTCGACCTACTAGAGAATAGCTTCAATTTTGAGTATCGCTCGAACTCGGTACTGCACCTCTACCTGTACCCTGACCTATCGACTACTGAAAACCTCGTGTTGGAGGTCAAACTGATGAGGAAGAACCAGACACATATCCAATTGGCTGAGCCATACCACCACCTCTTCTATTAGTATAATCCGGTATCATATGGCCAAGTTGTGCGCCATAATAGCATGCATCGGAACCTCGATAACACATTCCAAAGTGGGCCATGTTACACTGATCACAATGAGGTCTTAGGGGTCTCGTCTAACTTGTATTCCTATGATATTGCGAGCCTGATGCCCGCGAACTCTAACCTGGACCAAAATAGATAAATCAATCATTCTGATTCCTCTGAAACTGTGGAGGAGCACTAGCTACAGGTGGCGCCAAACTCCTCGAAGACTGGGCTTGATACTACCTCTAAAGTGACCTGAATACCCTATGAATCTCGCACTCTTAGGTTGGCCCCTATCCTTCTCCCTATCTTCCCTTTGCTGGCACTTATGATCCTTTAATGTTTGGGCATATGCTTGAATACAGGAAATATCCATGCTCTCCACCAAGGAGGATGTCGTGCACTCATTTATCAAATGTGGTCCCAACCCATTCACAAACAGGTGCACCCTATCACTCATCTCGACCGCCATATGAGGAGCATACCTTGCTAAAGAAATAAATTACATATTGTACTCTCGCACACTCATATTACCTTGTGGAAGGTTCAAGAACTTTTTAGCTCTAGCTCATCGTATCTCAAATGGAAAGAAGTGACGAAGAAAGGCCTCAGAAAATTCCTTCCATACAGATAGAGGAGCGTTCAGACCCCTAGATCTGTCCACACTATAATACTAGAAAATTGCTAAATCCCATAACCAATAAGAAGCCAACTATACGGCCTCAATATAACTAGCGTGCATAACCCGCAGTGTACGATGAACCTGATCAATAAAAGTCTGCACGTCCTCCCTGGGGGATTATCTAGTAAACGTTGGAGGGTCTAGATTAATAAAATTACAAACTCTCCCACTAACCTACTTTTTAGAAGCACCGATATTCTACCTTTTGTAACAACCCGACCGGTCGTTTTGTATTATCGGACCCCGTTCCCCTAAATGAAACTTCCCATAGCAGCTTTTTATGATTTATGACTTACGGGGACTAGTGGTCCGGGATTCAGAGGTGCTTAGAGTGCTACAAGAACAATTGGTTCCTTAAGGTTGGCCTTTAAGGTCAGGTTTGACTTCGGTCAACATTTTGGGTAAACGATATCGGAATTCAGTTTCTTCGGTTCCGGTAGCTTTGTGTGATGATTTTGGACCTGGGCGTATGTTCGGAATGGATTTTTGATGACCCGGGAGCATTTCGGCACCCATTATTGAAATAAGAAGTTCCTTAAGTTACTTATTGTGGTTTTGGATGTGTTTTTGTTTTATCGAGGTCTGAATGAAATTTCTAGATTGAGAATAGTTCCGTTATGTCATTTATGACTTTCCTGCAAAATTTGGTGTCATTCCGAGTAGTATAGGTCGGTTCGACGCGTTGTTAGCGAAGTCTAGAAAACTTAAAGTTCCTAAGTTTGGTTTTTGGGATTTTGAGGTGTGATTTTGAGTTTTAGCGTTGTTTTGGGTATTTCGAAGGCTCGAGCAAGTTCGTATTATGATTTGGGACTTGTGGTATATTTAGACGAGGGCTCGGGTCGGCCTAGGGGCCTCCTGGGGACCCAACGGGGCTAAAAACCAGCTAAAATAGCTGCTGGTGCACCTGTTCTTGTGTGCCCGCAGGTGCAGTTTCCCAGTCATAGGTGCGGGACCACTCCTGCGGTCCCAAGCATCGCAGGTGAGACCCCAAGTGAGGTCCCCCTTTTTCGCAGGTGCAGACAAAAGTCCGCTGAAGCGGAACCGCTGGTGCGACCATTCCTCCGCAGGTGCAAACCAAGCCCTCCCGTCCAGTTCTGCAGGTGCGAGCCCCAGCTCGCAAGCGCGAGACAACAGGTGCGGTCCTCGAGCCGCAGGTGCGGAACCCCTCTAGGCCAGGCAGTGTGTTTCCTTTAAAGCACGGGATTTCACCCCTTTCTTTCATTTTTCTAGCACAATTAGAGACTTGGAAGCTTGGGGAAAGAGGTTCCACGACCTAACTACTAAAGAGGTAAGTAAATTCCACTCTAATATTAGTTTCAAACATGAATTACTAGTTAAACTCTCTACAAAATCATTGAAAAATCAAGAATTGGGTAGTAATTTATGCTTCTTGAGAAATTGGTGAATTACCTATTTATTGCTATAAATTCATGTAGAAATCGTAAATTAACGATCCTTAGGCTTTGGGTGAGCGATTCCTTCGAGAATTTTAAAAAATTTAACGTGCGGGCCCGGGGTTGGATTTTAGGAATTCTTCAAGAATGTTGAATTATTGAAAAAATAGTATAATTTCCCAACTTTGAGCATGCATTGAGGTCATTGTACCATATTTGTCTAGTTGCGAGTCCTCGGGTGTAGAGTTCGGAGTTCGGGCGCATCCTTGGTCCGAGGGGTAGATTCGACACGAGGTGAGTCTCCTTTCTAACCTTGTCAAAGAGAATTGTCGCCATAGGTGTTATATATGCTGTGTGCAATTGTTTTGGGGGCTACGTGTGTACAAAGTGATGAGAGTCCGTACGTGGCGACTATCATGCTATGTCGGGTAGTTTTACGGCTCACAAGCATGTCTCTATGTGCCTTATATGTATCTTTGGGTGTTCTTTGAGCTGCCTATTTCTTTTGAATTGATATGGAAGTGTGGAAAGTTGCACTTGAACTCCCAGTTGATCAATCCCTGTTATAGGTATAGCCCTTACTAAGTTATTGATATGTCGGTATATATATGTACGTATGAGAGTCAGCACTCGAATCACAGGTATAATTCGCGATCGAGGGAAGCTTTATGATAAATCGGTATAAGTGTGTCAACACTCGAATCGCAGGTATGATTCGCGATCGAGGGAAGCTTTATGATAATTATACATAAGTGAGTCAGCACTCGAATCACAGGTTTGATTCGCGATGGAGGGAAGCTTTATGGTAATTGTATCTAAATGTGTCAGCACCCGAGTCACAGGTATGATTCGCGAGTGGGGGGAAGCTTTATGTCTATTCGGTGTCTAGATATTTCCTTATGACTCCGGCTGGTTATCTTACCCTTGTGTGCGCTTGGCTATTTGGTACTGTTTCCATTGCTATTGACTTGACAGATATTCGGGCGAAAAAGGAAAGTGTACATTGTTGCTTATTTTCAGTAGTTTCCTGGATTTCTTCATTTGATAGGTATCTACTACTACTGTCTCACATGTCTACTGCATTTCGTTATATCCTGTTTTGTATTATTACTGTTGGACCTTAGTGAGTGTCAAGTCGACCTCTCGTCACTACCCCTTCGAGGTTGGGCGGGATAGTCACTGAGTACCTATATATTTATGTACTCATGATGCACTTCTGTACTTAATTGTACAGGTTCTAAGGCTGGTCTTCTGGTTACCCGACCGGAGCTTGACGTATATTCTGGACCTGACTCTACGGTGAGCTGCCTCCCTTGGCGATTCTCAATAGTGCTATGGAGTTATCTTTTTGTTCATTTCTGTCTACTTCTCTCGGACAGCAGTACAGTTTGTATAAACTTTTGTATATTCTACTAGTTCGCCTGTTGACTTATGACACTAGTTCCTGGGACGCACATAGTAGACTCTTTATTTTCCGACTGTATATATTGGATCATGATTATTGTGGATGTATTTACTTAAGTTGGTTAATGTTTCCGCTTTTATTTAGATGATCCAAGCTTAAAACATTGGGAATATATGGGGTTGGTATGTTAATAAGGATAATCTCACTAGTAAACAACTGTTGGCTTCCCTAACTCCGGTGTTGGGCGCCATCACGACATGTGTTGGTTTTTGGGTCGTGATAACACGGTATCAAAGAACTAGGTTCACGTAAGTCTCACAAGTCACGGGCAAACCCAGTAGAGTCTTGTTGATCGGTGCAGAGACGTCTTTAGTTATCTTTAGAAGGCTATAGGGTGTTAGGAAACCTCTCTTTGTTCTTATTCTATCGTGTAGTCGATGATTTATTGAATTCATTCTTCTATTCTCTAACAGATGGTGAAGACCCGCGCATCTGATGTTCCAGACCCGGGAAGGGCCGCTAACCCCGCTGGCAGAGGCCAGGGGAGGGCACCGACCCGTGGTAGGGGACGAGGGCGTCCCAGAGCTATTCTGGTCCCGCCACCAGAGCACCCTATTATAGAGGAGCATGATGAGGTTCCTCTAGAAGATCCTGCACCAATAAAATTTATGACGGCGCCAGGCTTCCAAGCAGTCATAGGCCGTATGATGAGATTTATGGACACTATGTCCCAGGCTAGTTTATTTCCAGCAGGTCCTGCCACTTCTCAGGCGGGAGGGGGAGCCCAGACCCCTACTGCACAGGTTGCAGGACCGACAACAACATTACATCACACCCTGGGTACACTGCCTGTAGGTGGGGCTCAGCCTATTGTAGCAGCACTGGAGCCCAGACAAGCAGCAGATGGCAATCAGTAGAAGATGTTAGACAGATGGACTCGATTGTGCCCTCTAGTCTTCGGGGGTGAGTGATGTGAGGATGCCCAGTACTTCATTGATAAGTGCAGGGATAGACTGCACAACATGGGGATCCTAGCATCCCATGGAGTGGATTTTACAACATTCCAACTAGAGGGTAGAGCTCGTAGCTCGTAGGGTAGAGCAGTTCACACAGATGTTCTTGGACAGATATATTCCACCCTCTGAGAGGGAAGAGCTGCGTGGTAAGTTTGAGCGGTAAGAGAAGGGGGAGATGTCTGTAACAGATTATGAGGCCAGATTTTCAGCGCTTTCACGCCATGTACTTATGATATTACCCCCCGATGCTGAGAGAGTGCGGAGGTTTGTAGCAGGGTTGCATCCAAGTATTAGATCCACCATGGCTCGAGAGGTGGAGATGGGTACCCCTTATCATCTTGTAGTGGATATTGCTCGCAGGATCGAGGGTTATCGGTTGATGAGCAGGGAGCTGGGGCAGCAGGATAAGAGAGCCAGTTCTTTGGAGATTTCAGAGGCGCCCTAGCTAGGGGTAGGGGTCAGTATAGCAGTGGCCAGCCCAGCATGCCTTTATATTCAGCACCTCCACCACCTCCACGAGGTGTTGCAACGAGGCCTCATTTCAGGGCCATGCTAGAGCATTACTACCATCCTCCAACCATTCAGAGTTCTCATAGCGGTTATCCCAGTCATCCGAGATCCTCCGATCCTTATTTCAGTGCTATGCCTGACGACTCTCATCGCCCTCCGGCCATTTAGGGATCTTCTTCGGGGCAGCAATATATGTCACCTGTGAGATGTTACGAGTGCGGGGATCTGGGCCATGTGAGGAGGGCTTGTCACAGGTTTCGGGGCAAGAAAGTGCAGCAGGTTTATCAGCCTATGAGTTTAGAACCAGCAGTCCGGCCACCTAGAGGTGGGGGACAAGTCGACAGGGGTCGCCCTAGAGGTGGAGGCTAGTCAGAGGGAGGTCAGGCAGCTCCTGTTCACTCTGGTGGGGCTCAGTCTTCAGGTGCTCCAGCCAGGTTCTATGTTATTCCGGCTAGATCACATGCAGTGGCCTCAGACACCGTGATCACAAGTATTATCTCAGTATGTGGTAGAGAGGCTTCAGTATTGTTTGATCCAGGTTCAACTTATTCATATGTTTCAGCCCTATTTGCTCATTTTCTGGATGTTTCACGTGAGTCCTTGGGATCTCCTATATATGTGTCCACTCCTGTGGGCGATTCTGTGGTGGTAGACCGGGTGTATCAGTCTTGTGTGATCACCTTCTGTGGGTTCGAGACCAGAGCTGACCTTTTATTGCTCGACATGGTTGATTTTGAGGTTATTTTAGGCATGCATTGTGATGCGTGGCTAGAATTCATGATTTTTAGCATCATATACCGTGCATTTTAAGTGTTTTA